>JAGDQP010029005.1:0-23711 GCA_022664845.1 Lepisma saccharinum
AAACTTACTATCTCTCAAACTGGAGTCAAGAATGTAAATATACTAGAAGTTGATTTTGTTCACTTTCCAACAAATCCGCCAGGAGACTTCATCCTCTGGTACTTCTTTGTTTTGTTATTTCTATTGTTTTTTTTTTTAGTTAAGTATCTTATAAAGTTTATTTGCTGTTACCTAATTCCTATGTTTCATTTCAAAATTCGTATCTACTGTTATCCCAGGTCAATTCAATTTTGTTAAAAATAAGTAATTCTCAGTCACACAGTACAGGAACATAGAGTACCTTTTTTTCAGCCCTAGAGAACCAAGGAGCACTTCGTCGTTAGAGAAAACTCTTAGGGACGAGTCTGGCAAATTCCATCGCCCGGTAATTGCATTCGATTCTCGCACATGCACCTTTCTCGCTATAGAGACGTGGAATATCCGATTGATGGGGGGAAACAGGACATATTTTATTATGTCAATTCTTCATATTGGCAGTGGTGGTGGAACTTGTAATGACTACTCCCGGTATCAGAATTTATTTTGTATTTTTATCATTGAAATTTGAGAGATCCCGATCCACTCTCCTCTCTCCCTGCATAACATCCTATTCGTTCAACCTCCCTCAAGCCCTGGAGCCGTTCTGGGGAGTTTGAATTGAATTTTGTCTAGAGTAACATTTATTAAGACCTTCCTAAAAGTGATTGTAACCGCCTGTGATTGCTTACTCCACAAGCAAAAGCAGTGGTTATAATGTGTGCAAACCAAGTATCGAACGCAGGACTGGTGCAAGAAAAATGTTGCATTAAAATCCGTGTGCAAAGTATTAGTACAAAAAAAAAGCATCATTCCATGCCTTAGTAAAAGCACGGAAATTCATATTTTAAGGACGAATGCAACACTTTTCTCATTCAAAATGATTTTGTAGAGTCATCTAGAATTTTTTATTTTTACATGTAAAGTCAATGGGAGCGTCTTTACAAGGGCACTCACCAAGTTACAGAGCCCGATTTCGTTGAAAATTCGTTTGTAGGTACAGTACCTAGGTAAACAATCACAGCCCAAATTATAACCTCTATGGTCAACAAACAGGGACAAGGGGGCCCGAGAAAGGTGGAACGTAGAGAGCAAGCAAATCAATAACAGAAAGGAAAATGCCTTTTCCTTTACAAACTTAAATATATTGAAAAGAAATGGCTATTAATGGACACTGGACAAGAGTCGATACATGATGCAGGGTATAATGACAATGACCACCATTTTGAAAGAAGCCATCTTGATTCTTCTTCATTTAAAAAAATACTAAGTGGATCAAGTGATACATCAAACTGCGCTGGAATGTTCCAAGAAATCACATAACAAAGCTAGTTTTACCATAACTCTAATCCTGTAAGGCAAAATGACACGTGAAATTGACTTGGAGAATGTGTGAGACGACGTTTTTTTTTTTTTAATGAAAAAACTTTTTTAAAAGGTACCTTTCTTTAAATAAACAAAATAGAACAATTCGGACTAAAATGTAAAAAAATAATGTTATTTGTGCATGACTAAAAAGAAAAGCATGGGGCGCACATAACGGCATTGAAGAATTTATAAAGTGACTATATAATGAGAGAGCGCCCCATGCTTCTTTTTTTAGTCATGCATAAACAAAATAATATATTTTTTTTTACTTTTTAGTACGAATTGTTTTTATTTTTTAAAGAAAAGTGTGTTTATTATTGTTTTTTATCGTATGAAAATCGTATTATATTTTCACCCCTGTCACGAGTTCGTTCATAACTTTTCCGCTAGATGTCAGTAACAGCAGTGTCTGTGCTGCCAGCTAGGGACCACGTAACAGGTTGCAGAAGTCCACACTGTTCAGTTCACCCGTATACTCAACAGCTGTAGAAACCTGTAAATTGATGTGGAGGAGAAGGAAAGCGCTCCAGAAAAAAAAAGGACAGAAAATTAACAATGAATGACGCATGGACACTCGTTAGATCTGTCATAGCGACATATGATTCATACATGTAATGAGATCTATCAACGCAAGTCATGTCTGTTCCCTTCAATGTTGGTACTTTGTTCTATGGCAGCATGCCCAGACTTATCGCCACCCACCAGTCAAGTATCATAACAAGTAAAATTTCCTGAAGGTTCTACGCCGAGTCTGCCCCCACCATTGACCTCTACCTAAAAGCTAGATTGGACTGATTCATGCCATTAAAAATGTAATGAATATGTAGCCAAGAAGCAGAGGGGACACTTAATGTAGATAGTCCACTTCCAGTATAAATCAATATGAACAAATTTTTTTATTTTTCTTAATTGTTGCTAGAAATACTATTTACAGCATGCAGCACAGTATGCACTGTCTGGTACGTAAATATTTCAAAAATTAAAATACAAATAAAAAATGGGCTACACAGCAATAGCAAACGTAAAAAAAAAAAAAAAAAAAAAAAACTGAGTTAGAACTGACAATTTGGTCCATATTGGATAAGACTGGAAGTGGTTGATCGAGATTAAATGTTTGCTGTGGCTTCCATCTTTCGGGACTAGCCAATCACTCCAGTAGCGTTACTAGTAGAGCTCGCTGGCTCACACATATTTGTCGCTTTGTTTTGCAGTCACTCAAATGTATATAGTTACGAGACGAAATATTGGAAGCGGAAACAGGAAGATCCCCAACAAAAGGACAAACGAAGGAGGAAATTAAATGAAAAGACATTTAAAATTTATACTAAGTAGGAAAAAAATAACTTTTCTGTTGTTGTTTTTTTTTTTTTGGGGGGGGGGTTATTACCCTGAAAATATATGAAACTGGAGATATATTACAGGAACATTGCAATGTTCCAGTTATATTTTAGGAAATCGGGTTTCAGGACAGATCTCCAGGTAACGTAAATGTAAGATTTATAACATTTTCTACGTTCCAAATACGTATCAGAGAGATTGCTTTCGCAACGTTCCCATCAAGTCTTGAGCCATATTTGATGAATAATCGTAGCTTATACACAAACATTCAGATGTCAAAAATTCAGATCATAACCAAACTTTCCTATATTGATGTAGCATAACTTCTAAATATTCTCTTTCTAGAACTACCATCCAATAGGAAGAGCGTAAATAGTAATTCATAAGTGAGATCTCACGTGCGGAGGCTACTATAACAATTATTGTGACCATTCTTTCGCAGAGCAGTCGTGGCGTAACTGAAGAAACATGAGCTTACCACGCGAAAGGTCCGTGCTTCGAATTCTGTGCATAGTAGAAGATTTTTTTAATGCTTTATTTTCAGTTTTGGAATATGCTCTTGACATGTAAAGTAAATGGATAAAGATCTCGTATCCATAGTAGAGATACAGCCTAACACAATGAAGACAATTGGTTAAGTCCAAATCTACTTTTGATTAGTAGTGGTTGATTCTGTCGCACATACTTAACGTTATACATTGCAATGTCACCGTAACATCAGAATGTAACTGGGACAAAGGCGGGCATTTCACCGCCCCTGAAATATATCTAAAACACTGTAAAGAGAAACTGTTGATGTAATGTCACCAATGTTGCACGGTTACCTAGGATACCTACACGAAACGTCTCCGAGACTATCGTGTGCTGTTAGGGTGGTGTAATACCAATGATAAATTCTTACCATTAAGAGGTTTGTTCGGGTGGTCTGCTCGGTGTTGCACTATCTGCACCAGAAGTGTAAGGTAGTACAGGACTGTGTAAGCGGATGTGACGTCACAGTGTCAATTCATGCAATCCCGTGCAGCTCTCGCCCGAACGGGCATATGTGTTTATATCTTTCTGCTAGCACGCAACGCCATCTGTAACCTTCTTCTCTCACACATAGACAGAGAACGCAGCACGACTGTCAATTGTCTGCACCTACCTACACTCTCTCCCTTGCAGTGGACTATTTGCAGCGCCGGCCATCCGAACAGTTCAGGTGCAGACTGCACCACCCACTCAATCGAATGCAAAAGTGTGCGCTAGTTCAAGCAGTGTAGCCCACTCAAACTAACCTTAGGTGTACTTAAACGATACTAGAGTATTCGATTAGAATATGAAGTCACACACATAAGGAAAAACATAATCTGTTTGTCAATTTTCGGTTTAATACAAAGTAAACTAAACTTTCAGTTTTACGTCATTTTCTTCATGCTTATGTTAGCTGTATAGTCCGTTTTCTGAATTAGAGTAAGCGGAAGAGTTTAGGTGCTGTTACACTATCGAGCATCCCGTCTGCTGAGCTTCCTTGACTGTATATCTCCAACTGTTGTTCTGCGTACTCCATGAGCCTGTCCTTGTGGAAGCTGAACGGATATTCTGTTATTATATTGACGATCTTGCTCGTCGAGTAAGCTCGGGCGAGCAAGCTCGATACTGTAATAGTGCCTTTAGACTTTTTTTTTTTACGAGGAATCACCTTTCATACCCACTTTCGTTCCATGTGCTCTTAATTTAATTTCATGTCCATTTTCAAGGGCATTGATATTTCAGCGATTTCTCGTAGTTTAAGGGCAATGTAAAGTCAAGATGTACGACAAGAGATGGCAGCACTATCTCCGTATATGTCAAATGTATTTTTATCGTTGCATGAAATGTCAATGCTGCTCATACAAATTCAAGCCTAGAGAGTTCGGACTTTCAGGGAAGAAAGTTCATAACCAATTCAAGAGCTTCATTGTTATATCCATAACAACAATGAAACGATTTTAACAATGAACAAGAAAGAAAATAAAAAATCGACACGGATAGAACTCTTGAATTGGTTATGAACTTTCTTCCCTGAAAGTTAGAACTCTCTAGGCTTGAATTTGTAGGAGCAGGATTGAATTTTCGTGGATAAAAATACATTAGACATATACGGAGATAGTGCTGCCATCTCTTGTCGGAGATCTTGGCTCTACATTGCCTTTGTGCGGTTTTCACGTTATATATACGTGATTAATCAGCCAAGTACGGTACCTTCAATTGTCGGTCTTCGTCCTTCACTTGTGTTTAGTGTTCTCCCTTGACATTAGATGGCAGGAAAAGCTCCCATTTTGTTTCCTGAAGAGGCAGCGGTGCTGAGCATCCAATTTAACATGGATTTCACATATTTTTAGAAATATTATGATTTTGTCATACCCTTTCAAGAACATGACTCTATATCCCCTTATCCATATTACATTGCAACGTAAAGATAAATAAGTAAAGGGTCCATGACGTATATTTCTTAGGAAAAAAAAGGATGTTTTAATACACAAGTGAAAACTTTCGTATGTAAATTTCGATCATATCCTTAATTCTAAATAGAAATTAGCTCAGAAGGTCTTCACTTAAGTACCTTCCTAATGCCACGAAATATGTTGAAGAGGCTGTTGATTTTTTTTTTTTTTTTTAAGGAACAATGAAGCCATGATATTCCTAGAATGTGTGAAGATGCATTGTTAAAATAGACATTTATTTTGCAGGATGACGTAGTTCTGTTCGTCACAAATTTGCAATGTGAAAGAGAATTAAAAAAAAAATAATCCAGAATATTTAATTCCCTTTAGCAAAACTAACTAATGGCGTATCATATCTAACGGAAAATGCTTAGTTTCGATTTACACAATCAATTAACGAAAAATGCCATCAACAAACAGACAGTGTGTATTGTATTTCAAGATGTGTTTAGGCAAATGACTGGACAGGGTAACAATTCTGGTAGAACTGATTATCGTAGCGGATACTCCAGGTATCGTATGTACACTTCGATAAGTAACAAGTGAATATGATGGCTTTGCACAATCACATAACATAAGCGGAATTGGACAGCAATAAACAATTACGCATTTCTTTTTGCTCTCCCTAAACAACCATATTTTGAATTTGAATTTGTTTATGGTCTTTTGGCATCTTTGGCACAAGGTGAATCATATTTTGAGTCGATAATATGTAGACGGTTGTTGATCTTGAAAATGCTCAAATTCTCTAGTGTAATAATTTTTAGCTGTGTGGGAATATTAATGTATTGTAATATATTTGATAATTGTTTAACGTTGTTAGCGCCTCATTATTGTATGGTTCATTTTGATGTATTTATCGTGTGCTTTACGAAAGTGGGTGGGGTCTTTGTAAACACCCTGCATTTCGTTTTAATTTTATTTATACTAGCACACCAGAATCATGATTTGTACTTTGTAGAAAGTGTCACGCTCTTAAAGACAAGTTGAGTTCCCTCTATTGATTCTGAACTAAAGTTTTCATTTAATTTTTAGATTCATCTTGCTCATCATTCTTTCCCGCCCCCCCTTTTTTTTCAATTTATGTCTATTATTAAAATTTTGAGTGCAGGTAAAAAGAAAATAGATTTCATCAACTAAAATTCCTTTCATACTTCAATAACGAATTCCATTAGCTTTAAACAAGTATTAGTAGTCAGTTCCAAACTGTTTCCGAACACTTTCTGGATATTATTTTGTCCCCAAAGTGTATTTACATAGTTTTGAGGTTAATGTTAACATTTTGTAAAGGCTAAAAGGTATATTTATTCTTGAAGTACAAAACAAACTTTCATTCACGAAATTTATTTTTCTGTTTATCTGCACTCAAATTTCAATAATGACGTAAAATGAAAAAGGTGGGAAAATAAAACGGGACCCGGTCAGTTGATCGACTCCACAAGACACTTGGTCGACACGACGGTTTTGGTACGTATACAATCAATCTTTCTCGCTTGTCAGAGTCCTCGTTTTCGCTCCGTGTAACACAACACTTTATTAAAAACAATTAATTACTATTTTCATCACTATTCTAAACACATTTGTAGACTAAAAAGAAAAAAAAAGACTGCAGCTAATGAAGTTTTCAAATTATCTGTTCTAAAAAAATTTTGCTGCCTTGTAAACATTCAGAAGTAAAGTAAATTATTACCACTAGATAGCAGCACTGCATAGAAAAGAAGCAATGATATCCCATGTTCCCGGGAATATTTATAAGTAGCGCAAAAATCCTTTCTCATTTAAATCTGTAAAAATGGGGAAAACAAAACAGTTGTTAATTTTGAAAATTGGAAATTAAAATTAATTTCTTGTAGTTTTTCTTATAAGCTATTAGTGAAACATTATTTATATGCTACAAATGATATCTTCCGTGGTCCTCAGAAATTCTTTAAACTCTGTTAATCCATCATATTTGTCTGGTATGTTTATTGGATATTGTCTTTCTAGCTATTGTAATCCTTGGAGCCTATCTACATAAACTTTTTTCTTGACATATCTCCACAGAAAAAAATCGGGAGCTGTCAGATTGGGAAATCTTAGAGGCCTTACAAAATCTCCACTTTTAGACATAATCGTTTGAGAAAAAGTCTAAAAACTACTTTGGCTCGGGCAGTAAGGACAGTGGCACTGTCTTGCAAGAAACCAATAACCTCTAGCGTCATCTAAGTAGCTGGGCTAAGAAAAAAAAATCAACAAATCCTTATATCGTTCATCGATAGCGATTTTTCTACAGCCTTCTTCGTTTTCAAACAAATAGGCCTCAATGAGTTTTCTGGAGAAATTCTAAATAATGATGTCTTTTTTCACTATAAAGAAGCTTTTGTCCAACAATTGTGGTGCTGTGCCTAGTGTGAATTTTGTATGCTCACAAAGTAAAGTCACTGAGGTAAAATGTGCTTTGTCTGATATCCATTATTTAATATTGGGTTATCTCAGGGATTCCGCCAGGATTTTCAGTTTGGGGCTGGGGTGTAAAGTCAGTATTGGGAGGGTGTAAGTGAAAGCTTGCACTGTTTCTATTGAGTTTTGACCGTAAAAATTTTAAAGTTGGGGGTGATCTCGAGGATTCGGGGGGGGGGTCACACACAGCACCGGGGGGCTGGCGGAATCACTGTGTTAACTGTATTTTAAGCGCAGATGAAAGTCATGAAGTTCAAGTTCTTGCACCAGGTGTATCCGAATATCGTGTTTTGAATGTAATGTTGCAATCTTAGAAGAGCATCTTTAGGTTCAAATTTATGGTGTTTCATGAACACTTTCCAATCCACGTTGGTTGTTTTGAGCTTGTCTTACTATTCATGGTCTGCTTCATGGGTAGATTTATTGGGGGCATGGGGGGCATTGCCTCCCAGTCAGTTCAGGATTTAGGAGAGAGAGACTCTGGGGCCAATTACTTTAAGGGTGGAAGTAATTCCGAGGGTTCTCATAGTCATTCTGTAATGACTGGAGGACAATGCCCCCCCATGCCCCCAATCCGCCTATGGTCTGCTTTGTCTTCTAGCGCCTCTCACTGATCCAGTCTCTTATAAATTGGTAACCAATATTGGGCTCAGATGGAAATTCTTCTAAATTGTCTTTGAGTGGAAATAGCGCTTGGTCCATTTTCCAAGTAAAGTGTAACATTTTTTTTTTTGGTGACTCAGTAGTAACGCTTGCTGCCTTATAATCATGGGGTCCCTGGCTCGATTCTAGGTGGGTACACAAGTGGTTCCGATCTCATGTTATACTGTAGGTCACGTCCTTAGGACGTCATCCTTTTCTGATGGCAGGCAATGGCACACGACCATCGGTTCGCCTTCGAGTCAGGATCTGCCTTTTGGCAGAACACCCATCATCATCATCATGAAGCGCTTATCTTTCCATATTTAAGTGCTCCAAGTGTGTAGTTTCTGGCTAACTCTGAAACTACAATTTTGACAAAAATATTCCAAATTAAAATGGCGAAGAAAATGTTTCGTTATTCTGTTTGGAAAGGTGGGGAAATCCTGCGCACTTTTGGAATTTTGGTTTACAGCACTTTACCATTGAGCGTATAAAGAGTGACAACTACATAATTATAATATTTAAGCTTTGTACTACAATATGAAACCTATTTTAAGTCATTATAGTCATTCAGTTTCGAGAAATAATTATTTATATTGAACTCAGAGTTTGCGCAATATTACCCACCCTGTAGGGTATTATTGCGCATAGCGTGGGGTAATTCTGCACGCAAGGTTTACCAAAGATTGTTTACCTAAAACTTTAATACTTTTCCTTCAGAAAATAAGGCTTGAATTAAGGAATTTTTATTTAGTACGTTATTCTGGAAAGTATCCTAAGTAAAGAGCATTGGTTGAAGTCAAACTATTTATTAGTACTAACATGTTATTCATAGCACCATCGTTAGTATTATGTACAAACAATAAAGCGTAAAATACTGATATTATTGTAAAACAGATAAAAAAATATTTTCTCTGTACCACTACGACGTTCATTTAAAATGTAAACAGATAAGCTATACATTTTACCTCTGTAGTAAAAATATGGTGAGTGGTTTTAATGATAACGCAGAAGGGGAGGAGGATGTTGTACAGTAAACACGTGTGCGCAGAATTACCCCACGACAACCTTTGAACCTAAAACGCAATGTAACCGAATAACATACACAGAAAATAAGTCAATAAACAAGAGAAATAACAAGAAAATCATGAAGAGTAACATAACACACGATAACACCCCTACTAATGACACCAAAGTAGGGGTGAAGTAACTGGACAACATGGCTCGAGAGACCACCACTACCCAACGATAAATATTGTAAAAAAAACTTCCTACCTGCCTGCGTAGTACTATCTCATTTCCCCTATTATACCAACTTCATCTACATGCTTAAGAGTATTCACCAATAGAAAAATATTAATAAAAACTCAACATATTTTTTTTCATAAGTTTTACAAATTTATTTATAATGCTCACTGTTTTAATATAAAAAAGAATACCTAAAAATATATTTGGAAGTGTACAATATTATCACAATTATTATCTTTTTTTTTTTATTAAGACAGAGAAAGAGTTTATACTTTCCTGCTGGCATATACCATAAAGATGTTCTCGGCTGATCAGCTGGTGACATCAAAACATGATTTTGACTAGCATTGCTCTCATCCTCAGGGATATTATGCAGATGACCAAAGTAGACCATGTATATACAAGAAGAGTTGTGAGCGGGGCTTGAATTACATTTACTGTAATTGGATGCTCTCGCAAAGTTCTTCAACGTTGATTGGTCGGCCTAATGGTTGAGTTCGAAGTCAATATCTGTATTCAGAATTATTTTTTCCTGTGGGACTGTCGCTGCTTCTTTTATTATTCTGTCCCATAGATGGAGCTCTTTGCAACAAACGTGATTTCAGATAAATACCACGTCAGCCATATGTGAACTTGCCAGTAGATAATCATTATCAAGGCTGACCAATCACCGTTCAAGTACTTTCCGAGAGCATCTAATCACAGGCAAGGACATTTAAACCCCTCCCACAGCTCTTCATATATAAATGGGGACTTCACCAGCAACCCTGAGGATGAGAACAATGCAAGCTCTCGGAACGCCGTAATACACTTGATTTTACCTACCTGTTCATCCACAAACATCTTTATGTCCTTTAACAGAAATTACAATTTTGTTTCAATGCATTCTGTTTCTTTCTTTATAGGTTGCTGATCACATTTTGTGCCCTGTGTATCACAAACTGTTTTAGTTCCGTTTGGTTCAACAACACAACAGAAAGCGTAAAGAAATCCAATCGCCGATGCGGACGCAAAGAACCAGAAAATTCCAGAAGGACTGAGAAAATCTATCATATAGATGTAGATATAGTGCATGGTGAAATAGCAAAGCCAATAAAACGCATTCACGATACTGAAAGAGATAGCTCTTGTACGCAACGGTAGAATTTCTACAGCAACAATAAGCGCAAGAATACCCGTCCCGCACCAAAATGCTATCGTGAAGATTATGAGACTCAAAAGGGGAAGGAATTTTAAAGTTTCCACCGAGCCTTGTTCAAGGAACACCAAACAAGTTCCCATCATAACAAGGGCTGCTGTTGTCAATCCAATTGATGTACACAAAATCACACGCCTTCCTAGCTTGTTCACAAGAAATACTGCCAGAATAACCGCACCTACTTGAGTACCGCTCAAAACATTAACACAAACATACTTCTGCACTGATCCTCCAGCCTCCGTTCCAAAATCAATCTCTGAATGCTTGAAAGCCCACTGTGTGTAGAAATCGAACACAACTTGACCGGAAAGATGCCATAAACACACCAATCCAATACCAACAAGAAGAGGCTTTTGTGTTTCCCAAGAGCACAAGACCGAAGACGTTTTCAATGGCGAGGGATTGTTTCTTGCTGGATCGGATAACAGTTTAGTGTCATCAGACACTTCGTTGTGAATATCCCAGTCTTTACCTCTTAGTCTTCTGAGTGACGTTTCAGCATCTACTATATTTTGTTTCATCAGAAACCACTCTGGTGATTCAGGTAGCAGAAAGAACACGACAACAAATACAACTTCTATTGAAATGGGGACAACATAATACCACACTGATTTGCTCACAGGCCACAAATTTGCCACTAACATTCCAGAACTTAACATGAGTTGATTAATGATGAGTGCTGGTCCTCTTAAATGTGGCATGACAGCCTCAACGATGTAGATGGGAGCGGAAGTGAAAAGGAATCCAGTTCCAATCCCTTGCATGGTTATTCCAACATACGTTGCATACACAAGTTCTTGCTTAAGAGACGCAAGAACAATACTGAAGCCAACTGCAAGCATCGGTGCACCGATGAATTGTAGAGTCTTCTTCCTGCCAATGGTATGTAAAGAAAGGCCAGACAGCAAGCTTCCAACGACGGCACCCAGATGCAGACAAGACTCTATACGGAAAAAAAGAAATTGATACAATATTATTTGTTCTATATATGTGAAAATAAGAAGCAGAAATACAATATTATTGTTGCTCTTTATAGGTTGGCACCACTGACAACTGGAGCCAATAGGGACGGCAAACCCACGGTACTTTTTTTATTGTGTCGAATAATTAATGTTTGTGATAAGTTTGGTGAGGATAAATTACGGAAGCAAATTGAAAAAATTAAATATTATTTTTAAATGGTTCGCAACATTGACAACTGCAGCGCCTCATTATGACGTTTCCGGCGGCTCTGAGCTAGTCAAGTAACAAACCTCTCCAACGACACCACAATCACATATCTATATCTTATGGTTCAAAGATATTTGATTGCACTCTCCAACATATTGCTTACAGTAAGTATATGAGATTATCACTTCGGTTCAAAGATATGTTTTGGACATTGGTTGGCAACACTGACTACTGGGTGCTTGTGAATGGGACATCCACAGTGTATTTCTATTGTGAAGAATAATGTTTATGCCAAGTTTAGCACAGATAGGTCTCAAGGAATTGAAACATTTTGAACAATTGATTTTTTAAATGAGTTGGCAACACTGACGCTCTGCACCAACCAAACCAATACAATTTTTGTGGCTCTGTGCTACTGTAGCCAATACTTTTCTAACAACACCTCACGCACCTTCCACTCCTTGTGGTTCCTGAGATTTGAAGGGTCCTGAGGGAAACAGTGGTAACCCTCATTAAAAAAAAAGAGAGAGTTGAGTACAAAAATAGAATCGTTACACTCATATCGACTGACTGTGGAAAAAGCTTAAGTTAAAAACAACGAATGGCCGCATTGTGGCCATTTCTTTATGAGAAGCTCCATATTAAAGCCAGCATGGGAGAATGAATTTTCCGAACGTAATATCTCATTTCATGCTAAGTGTGGGTTACCATTATTTCCCCCCGAACCCTTCATTTAATTAGTGGACACGGACGGACAGCGGCTTTGCTATCAGGGGACCAAAAAAGAGAAAGAAAAATTACAATATTATTTCTGCTATTTGTGCGTAAAAAATGAAAAGGATACAATATTTTTTGTTGTTGTTGCTCTTTATACCAAGAAAAATATTATATACAATTTTGTAGTGCGCTTTATAGTAAAAAAGAAAAAAAAGAAGATATACTATGTTTTGTTGCTAGTTACACTAACGTCTGTCTAAAATGATACTGGAGTGCTCGATATCATTAAAAACGTAACGAGTATACAAAGCCAGGGAGCGCTGGAGATGGGCAATCGTGAACGTCCATTTGCAGTTCAAACTCAGTTTCTACGCTTGTTAGCGCTGTGCTGCCCGTTCTTCATTTAAATCTTACATTTTGCAAATAACGTTAACATTTTTTTTATAGGATGTGCTATTGTATGTACAGACAGAAGCAGGGCTTCCGTCAGGATTTTCAGTTTCGGGGATGTACTGTAAAGTCAAAATTGGGAAGGTGTAAGTGGAATTTTGGGCAGTTTCTATCGATTTTTTACCGTAAAAAATTTTCGTTGGGGGTCTGTTTTTGAGAATTTGTAGGGGACACTCCCACAGGGAAAGGGGATTGGTGGAATCACTGTGTATAAAGACGTACATGAGGAAACGTCCCGCACCTCGACAACAAGTTAGAACGTCTATTGCCAACTCTGAGTTAGAACTGAAAGTCTTTTAAAGGAAAAATGGACGAACGAGGTTAAATGCTAAGCGAGCACTCCAGTATCGTTAAGTGCAGTTCAATGGTTCTTTGTACGAAAAAAAGAAGGAAAATGTACTAAAATGTTATTGCTGTCGTAAAGAACTTTCAAAATAAACTTGTGGCATAACACAAAAGTCACTTAAATACTTGCAATTAGGGTTGCCAACTGTGGGGAAAAAATTACTGGGCCTGGCATCTCTTCCATTGATAACTATATAGCTGGAAACATGAAGTGGTTGCAAAAAATCACAGGGGATAAAAACTGCCTTGAAAAAGGTGCAATGGAGTAGAAGGTAACTTCTTCTAGTACAGGAAAAGATGTAATCGAAAATGTAAAGTGGTGAACAACACACAGAAACACCCCCTCCCAACGAAAACAATAAAGAATGGAAACTAGGGTAGTTTATTCCTCAACTTCAAAAGACCAAGAATGGATGCAACCAACTGATTGGTATGATATAGACCTATTTCCCAAGAGAAAACCCAATATGTAATAAGTAAACCACAATACCAATTCATACATGCAAATTACACGGAACTAGCGCCATAGCATGTACCAAGAAAGACCCGAAAATTAGGAAGAATTTACATAAACTGTCCACAGCGATATCAAAGAATTGAGACCTGCCCGTTCCTCAGAAGACAAAAATAAATAAATAAAAATAACACGTAACTAGAAAGGGCAAAAGAAACTGGGACTGGTGAGTCTGAAGTTAGGTGCTAAATTATTTCTGCCTGACTGCTTCAAAATGTACTCTGCATGCATACTGTAGTACTTTTCGTTAAATGAAAAGTTGTATGCATAAAATCCTAGAATACGTAGTCATTTGAAAAGCAGAGAAATACAATAATAATATGGTTTATTGTAATTTTTCATTACTATTAAACCCATGAAGTAATAGATATCGCATTTAGTCTAATTTACAAGTATAATTGATTATTATAATTATTTATATTACAATATTCAGAATTATTTAGGTAAGTCTGATAATTTAT
This sequence comes from Lepisma saccharinum, assembly GCA_022664845.1. Classification (NCBI taxonomy): domain Eukaryota; kingdom Metazoa; phylum Arthropoda; class Insecta; order Zygentoma; family Lepismatidae; genus Lepisma; species Lepisma saccharinum. The sequence goes on from JAGDQP010029005.1 coordinate 14,371, forward strand.
TGGAACAACATACATCTCTGGACTTTTCTCGACCCCGGACGGTAGCCCGGACACAACACAAAATACAGAACTGTCCGACCCAAGCCTGGACATATGGGAGCCTTCCAGAAGACCTGACTTTTGTCTCCGTTGTATAGAGATTATCAGAAATAAAATACCGGTCATGTGTAGGACCGGTAAAAGGTCTGTACCGGCCACCGACTTTAATAAGAAAGGTGGCAAAATTTCCGACTCTACCTGTTAAATTCCGTCTTGGCTGGGAACCCTACTTGCGAATCAAAAGTAAACTCATATACAAGGTGCGTCAGTGAATATGGGGAATTTCAAAATGTCATAAACAGATATATATATATATATATTTAAATTTATACGAACAGGTACACAAGGATATACAAATGCGGTGACTATACGTCCCGAATTTTCCGGGACGGTCCCGAATTTTAAAGCTTGGTCCCGGTGTCCCGAAAAATATATTAAAAGTCCCGAATTTCATGGGTTAATCTTAAAAAGAATCTTCATGGAAAGGTTGGGATAGAATTGGACACTGTTGCAACATATTTTACCATCTGTATCACTCGACGATATGTTGAATAAACTATGGACTAAACTTAAATTAACTAATGAACTGAGATGATTACCGGTTCTCAAGGACTTAAATCAGAAGAGATAAACGTCCCAAAGTTAGAGAAAATATGTGAATTCCTACAATCATTTCTTGGGATAAATGCTCCTGTAGAGAGGGCATTTACAATCATTTCTGGGGACCAAAAATCGAATGTGTGAAAGCCATATTAATTAATCAAATGAACAATTCAGAATCTTGATGTATCAGAACACTGAAAAGAAGGAAGTGCTTACAGACGTCTTTAGAGACGAATGATTGGTTCAAACTATCAACGTCGACCACTCCAGTAGAATAAACTTTACGGATCATTTGTCCAAACTTCGAAATACTTTTATTTAAAAGTTATTTTAATTTACAACCTATTTCAATCTTCTTTTATATTAATATATTCTTTGTATAAAAATAATTATGAAAAAATTATAAAATGTTTTTGGTACATGTTCTAGATGTTTTGTATTGACTAAAACAAACAGTAAAAATTATGGAAAATAAAATTGCAAATTTTTAATAAAACGAGGAATTTTTAAGTTAAATTTTATGGCCTAAATAAGAATTTTCTTCTTGGGTCGACTTTCAAACCACCCGTAAATGTGTGTGTGGTTGAGGGTAGGAGTAAGACTTGTCCCGAATTTTGGTAGAGAAAGTATGGTCACCGTATATATAAATCATTGGGGCCATTATCTTTGGTAAAGATGTTCTCATCTTCTAAGACCACCGCGTGCTGCAAGCCAAGAATCTATTACAACTAAACGTTTTACAAGTGAGCTACAAGAAGACACTGGCGGCATTTTCTTCCCTTGAGCTGAAGAAGCATAAAACAACGTCAGGAAATTGTCTGATTCATTCACACACCTGCATTTTATTTGTGTACTTGTTATTTATACTTACAAATTTTGTTTTAATGATTTTAGGTGAATTAAGAAGATTTATTTCTCCTACTCTCGTCATGACAAAGTAGTTTCCGAATGGATAAAGAAGAAACAGTGCTTCTTATTAGTGCAGTTGTGGTCATCATTATTACAGTCACTCAAATAATTTAGCAGTCATATTGAAAAATGATCGCCATCTTGAAAATAAGATGTAATTTCTCGAAAATCAGAAACTACATATTAAATGTTATAATATCAGTGAAAGAGTAGATTGAATACTATTGAATGAATAATCTAAAATATACATGAAAATTGTTTTAACATACCTTGGAAGCATAATAATTTGGCATCAGAGTGCTGCCAGACCGCCTCCCTCCCTCCCAATTAGGGGTGTTATATCCCAAATTCTTGAGTGAGTGAATTCTTATTAACGTCCTAAACGAACTGGTGAGCTTCTAAAGTCGGGTCCCACAGTTTTTGGTAAAGTGGGCTCCGAACCACTCCGTCCAATATTCCGAGCGGCAATTGAACCCAGAATGTGAGCGCGCTAATCTGTCGGCGCTCCTAGGTCCCCAAATCTCGATCCCCCCCCCCCCCAAAAAAAAAGGTCTTTAAAGCTACAGAAACTCTCCAATACTCTACTTGCAGCCCTTAATTTTGGTTTTACACCTCCAGAGACTGAAAGTCCTGGATGACACTACCCCCCCTCCCCGATTGGGGAACCTGACAGAATGCCCGGTTGGTATTCCATCGTAAAATTTGAACTTTCTGTAAAGTACGAGAAAGAACGAGAAACCTCTCGTATATAACACTGGCAGAAAGAAGATGCTGACTGATACCGTAATCGGCATGCTTCCTGAAGTAATGAACTATATGAACATTGGTTTAATCTTTATGTGCTAGTATTGGGTATGTGCAACAGTTCTAACCGCTTTTGGTGTCCAATTAGAAGTGCGAGGAACACAAATTGGAACTCATCGAGGACTGTGCAGAACCGCTATCGCGATCGGTAAACTCTTGTCACTTTTCTGGAAGGAGATAAATCCTTTCTGATAGAAGCCCTGAGTTTTGGAGTTGAAGAACTGTTGTACGGCACAGCGTCCACATCATTAAATATTTTCCGAGCAAATGAGTTCTGTAAAGCGCGAAACAGGGATCAAGTCTATAGGGGCCAAGTTGGGAGAACAGGGAAAGTGTGGTAAAATCTCCCAACGTAAATTGAAGACCTGAATTGCAAAACACATCCCAAGTCCACTTTTTTCGTATTTGCATTTTTTCTGTTCGTCGGTATCTATGTTCCAAGGGCTATTCACTTGCATAATATTACGTCCTAATCCCACCACAGAAACCCTACAAAAAAAAAAAATCAGCTGAATACGATAGCATACGAAGACCTTGCACTGTCTTTTGTTCCTCTTGAAAAAAAAATATTCCGCTGGACTTGGGATGTTTTGCGATTCAGACCTTCAATTTTGAGCGGGTGATGACATCAGCATGTGGCCTGGCGTTTGGTTAATGACGTCTCCTTGGCGATTGACGAGGCCTGGCCGTTTGGATCGCAGTGTTGCTCGCAGTCAATTCCAACTATTGACAGAAGAAGGCGGTATTAATGGTTTGGTAAAATTCCATGACTTCTCAGTGAATTATGCCTTTAACATCCCACCACACAACTGACATCACGTTATTGAGATTCTGATTTGGACATCGATGAAGGCGGTTCAGAAACGCTACACACACTCTACGCTACGATGCTTTACGTTCCGGTACAGAACGACTTCTCATCACCCGTGACAATGTGTGTCAAGAACCAGTCATTTCTGTACTGAAAGTAAGGGAACCTAGTTGGTGACACGCCCCTCCCACTGAATTGAACTCACAATCAGATGATGACGAATGCAGCGATGGAACTTCGTGGTGAAACCCAGCGATTCGAGCTGTATTTCAACTGTTGTCCTGTGAACCTGGAAGGTTCCCGATAATTCGTACTGTTTAATATGGCTTAGTCGAGATCCTTTTCGGAAAACACTAATGGACGTCCAGCAGATTTTGACAGCTTCTGTCTTCGTCCACCAGATTCGGAACCACCGACGACGTGTGCCATCGTCAACTGCATCTTCACCATAAACTTGCCGAATGTTGCTGGAGGCTGCGGTCGCTTTGCTGCCTTTATCGAACTCAAAAAAAGTATCTGATACGCTCTTCATCGGTCTCCATTTCACCGACAAGATATGGTGTTTCTGTCTGCTCATCCACACTCACTGCCGTTGTTTGGTTTCACCCGTTTACGATGGCTACCGATTTACTCACTATAGCAGCGCCATCTGTGAGATCAGTACGCCGATAAATCAAAACGGGTGACTTAACGGTTAGAGCGCTCATCTCTGTGACATTTTTATGAATCTGGGTTTACTTCAAGGTGAATTTTATACACCGTAAAAAATAATATTCTTTATAATGTTTCTGTCCATTTGTTCTAACATCTTATATTGGAATTCCGGAAGTGTAAAATATGTATACAAGAATGTGTATGAGAAATTATATAACGTGCTTTTTGAAAGTTACCTTTGAATACTTACATTTTAAGTATTTACCTCTGAAACGCTTTTTATAATACAATCCATTCACAATATATGCTAATGAACTCAGGCTGACTCATTTTTATTCATCAAATTTCTTAAGATATACAGTGTGTCCATGAAATAATGGTGAAAAACTTACGCCCACTACTACTTCGATTGTGATTTGATAAGCCGACACCGCTTACGTCATTATTTGTCGAGATATGACATCATCTGTGAAGATTGCAGTTCCGAAAGTACACATGGCACTAAATTTCTTCAAAGGAACTGTTTTCTTGTTTTAATGTAAATAATCGCTTCCCGAAGTTTACTCCATTATTTAAGAGAGACCCTGTATAATTTCCTCATCCCGTCAGTGGAGCCTGTTACCTCAGCTGAGTGCGACGTTGCCATATTTCGCTGATAGCGCATCAAGATTTGGTACTCTTCAGACTGTATACTGGAACTTCATTATTTGAGAGTTAATTTTAATCATTCCCTTCATAATATTTACTGCGCATGCGCACAATAGTTAAAAAAAAAGAAAAACTTTCATCTACACTTGTGATAAGAATGACAACGTAGCGAGCTAATATCCGAATTCCATCTCTCCAAAAAGCTCGAAAAATGCCTGCTGATTTATGCTGCAAAAAGTCTATGGAGATAGTATGACTGGAAGAACCAACATTCACACTGCTCAGAAAACAGAGGAGTCCAGAAACCAATTAATACAAGTGACATTTTCGAATAACAAAAAGTTGGAGATGTTGACAAATTAAAAAAGGAAGTTGGAGGTAATCTTTCATATATGTGTCACACATATATGTGACAAAGTTTGTGTCACATGTATTTCGGGTTATATATATGAAAGATTACCTCCAACTTCCTTTTTTAATTCGTCAACGTCATTTGCATCCATCCCTTGGCTTCTAGAGTTTACATATATGCGCATGCGCGAACAAACATTAATGTTACATTACGCGTGTATTGAGAAAAACGGAAAGGGAGTTGAATCTTGTCCGCAGTGCACGGTGGCGCTGTCAACACAATGTTTAAGAGTGCGCTTACTCACAGGAAGGGTTACATGCGTAGGACCAACACGGCGTTGGACCAACACGGCGTTGAACCAACACGGCGTTTGACCAACACGGCGTTGGACCAACACGGCGTTTGACCAACACGGCGTTGGACCAACACGGCGTTGGACCAACACGGCGTTAGACCAACAATAATATCCGGCGTACGACCAACACGATAAAACACAAATCTTGATAATAATTAAATAATTATGTAATAATAATTTTTGTAAAAAACTCTAGCGTGGATTGGCACCGCGTAAGGCCAACACGGCGTTTTACCAACACGGCGTTTGACCAACACGGCGTTGGACCAACACGGTGTTCAACCAACACGGTGTTCAACCAACACAGGATTTTGCCCTGGGGTGTTGGTCGTACGCCGGTTCTTGCTGCTTGAGAGGCTATTGGTCGTACGAAGTGTTGGTCCAACGCCGCATCCCCAACAGGAAGAGCATGGAACGTAGCCTTTTGTTCCACGGTTTTTGTAGTGCATTTCCATCCAGAAGTTTCTGAATCCCGAGGTCATCTGTTGCCATATGCTCAAACCAAGTGCAAATTCATATCAAAGACCTTAGTTTCGTAAATAATTCCACTTATAAAAAATGTCACATAGATGTTCGTTCGCGCATGTCCATCATGTATATAAAGTAAAACATTGGTCAATTTACCTGTCCAGGTACCATCGTGAATATCTCCTGAAGACTTGAAGGAATTTCGTTGTTGTTTTGAGTACCTAAGAGCTATTCCACAACCAACACTGCATAATCCCGTGACTAAGGCAACCAGTATCTACAAGAAAACAAGATTTAAAAATAAATAACATTATATATACATACAGTACAGAGTAGTTCTTCGGGAGGTGACTCCTGACATCGAAACAAGAAAAAAGGATTCCTGTGGACATGTAAAAAAGTACATAGTTCACAGGCTGGTGTATTTCGAACACTAAGAACCGCAGAGCGGGCGATCCAGGAAATCTTCAAAGAAGTCAAACATGCTCCATCTAAAACTACATATTGCAGCCGTTGCTTGAATTATTATGAACGTCCTAAACGAACTGTTCAACACCTAAGGACAGGACCTACAGTTTTTGGTAAAGTGAGTTCAGAACCACTCCGTTCCAGACATCCCGACGGGAACTGAACCCGTGAACACGTGTGCACAGAAAGCGAGCGCGCTAATATCTTGGCCATCATGAGGTTATATTGCAGCAGTGTGCAAGCAGTGCGCATAGAAATCTCCATAGTAAATGAATGCCTTCTCGAATATTTTTTACTAACAAGGGACAAGAAAATCAGCATGAAACTTCCACAGTGCATTGATGATGTGTTCAAATGAACACTTCTGTAGTACTACGTTTCGGAGTTTCGTGGAACACGAGCTACAGAACTTCAAAGTTTTCGACATTTTGTTCTCAACGCCTGAAGGGTAGGCAATACTTCATACGTATGTGTTGAAGTTATGCATTTCCTATTTCCTTTCATTATAAAAGGGTAATTTAAATGTTAGATTAAAGTTATTGATGAAGTTGACGTCTTAATTAAATGCTCTGATTCATGGCAAATGCGAATATTATATAAATACAGGGTGACCCAAAGGAAACTTACCATCCCATTAATTTCGTACCCAGTTGATTTTCAGCAGAAATCCCGACACATGTCCCTTTTAATTTAAAGGAGAACGTGCCATCGTGATCAAGCATTGCATGTTGTCACATTTCATTGTGGTTTAGTAGTAAAAAGTGAAATTTTCTTAAATGGCAACATGGGTCAAGTAACACATCATGTCAATGGTTTTTAGGTCCTATTTACAAAAAAACATGTGATCATTTACTAGTTTGCGGGAAATTACGTTTGCAACTCTCAAATATTATAAATTTAAACCTTGATAGGTAAAGTAACATTTTACACACCCTATGAGCGCTCCAACTGCTTCATTAGTTTAAAAGAAGTTCCAGAAATATCACTATGAAAAAGTTTAAACGTGCTGTCTCATGTTTTGTGATCCAATAGCACCCAACCTTCGTCACGTACCCTCAACCTCACATCTTCGCTGAACCCTCACCCTCACGTTCTAACTTTAGCCTCACCCTCACATTGAAACTTTGCAACAACAATCACTGACTCGGGGCTTAAGCCAATTCCAGTAATTTCGTTCCAATGAATTCTAGTCCGGGTGCCAAAGGGGTAAAGCTTGTTTTGAGGTATGAATAATATTTTCTTACGGTTTGTGTTTCATTGTGATGTGTGTTTCGAAATTCCGTTGGATGCCACCTTCCAGCACGTGAGCAATATCAGTAATCCAACATGGCGGCAAATATGGCTGCCATGGACGACGTTTTCAGACCTTTAAGTTATATGCACGTGCGGCATATCAAATTATATGTTTTTGTGGACCGGAATTATGAAACTGTAGTCTCTTTTTGTGTAAAGTCAACCGTAACGAAGTTAATAAGTGGTAGTGGTTCCACATTCTATTTTATTTTATTTCTTGCAGGCCCTGACGAGTGACTCCACAAAACAGCAGTGTCTCGTTGAGTGTGTGAAAACAGATGTGGTGACAGCAGTTATCGCTAAAAGAATAGAATCCATAATAGCAGCAAGTAAGATTGTATTATCCAAGAATTAGAGCAACGCCTTTCTGCCTACCCCCGGTTGGAGATACATTGCCATAGAAGCTGTGTCTCCAGTTACACTTCAAAAACCCATATTCAGAGTGCTCTTAAAAGAGCGCAGTCACAGACAGAGGACACAATTCAACCACGTAAACGGCAGTTACGCTCAGATTCACAATCATTTGACTTTCAAGCTGCGTGCTTTTTTTGTGGGGAAGTGTGCAAATACCGTGATCCGAAAAATCCTAGCCGGTACCAGCATTACTTTCTGTTACGTACGTTGGATGTGAAGCAGATAATACTAGACGTGTGTGATAAAAGGAAAGACAAGTGGGCTGAAGAGGTGCGTTTACGAATTTTAGGTACTAGCAGCGATTTGTATGCCGCGGGCGCTAGGTATCACTGGAAGTGCCACAAATTATTTACAAGTGCTAGAAATATTACTGCGGCAAGAAATAAAGCCTCAGCGCCTAATGCGCAAGAAGATGCTGCTGCTTTCAAGGAAGTTGCACAAGAAATGCTTGAAAACAATAGTCAAATATGGAACAATGTCACTTTACACTCCTTATATTCATCTTTCGGGGGTCGACTATCGAGAAGATTGTTAGTGCAAAAACTGCAAGAACATTTTGGAGATGAACTGTTGGTATTGTCCTCTCCCGGAATAGCAAGCCTGATTTTATTCAGGAAGCATTGCACAATGTCGCTGATTTCAACTGAAAACGAAGAGGACTTTCTCTCGGAACATATCAGACCAGTGGCTGCTGCAATACGAAAAGAAACTTCTACAGCGGACAAATCCAAGTACTATGTCAGGATTAATGTGGAATCTGAAAAACGTGATTTTAGTCAGACACTACTGCAGCTGCTGTCTGATCTGAATATACCAGATGTCGCAGCAGTTACAATAGCCAGCATAGTAACAAGTTGCTTTAATAAATCAGCAGTCCCATTGCAGCTTGCATTTGTCAATGCAGTGCAGAGAAAAACTGTCAGTGAAGAACTAAGCCACTTCAAAGTAACTAGTACTTATGACGAATACAAGCGTTTCAAAGCATCAGTAGCTAAAGCTTGCAGCGACAACTACAAGTTACGTGGCATAAGAGAAGGACAGGGACTTCTTCAAGCAGTAGCTGATAACTTCGATGCTAGCATATGCTCACAAAACGGCTTACAGTAAACTCATGTCATGGGAATGATTTTGACAAGGTTTTCAGGAGACAATGAAAATAGATAGAAAGAGGAAAACCAGGTTGTCATTCCCATGATTCCCAAACAGGAAGTGAGCAAATCTCCAGAACCCGACGTCACAATTGCAAGGTATAGCGGAAGCAAGAAAGTGGCTATGAATATGAATCCTCTAACATGTTCTTTTCCCCCACACAGAAACAGTTAGCTGTCAAGGTATGCCAAAATATATCATTGTTGAACGCTAGAAAGAAAGATGTAGAATTCTTGAAAACAATTGTCAACAGTGACCATGTACCGGAGTATCACGGCTTCAACACAAAACTGGCTCGGCAAGGAAGTCATGAATTAGTACGGGCCACGCAGGTCATGTATCTACCCCTGATTGATTTGTCACCAACAGAACAT
>JAGDQP010029006.1:0-23711 GCA_022664845.1 Lepisma saccharinum
CCAATTCGCAAGCTACGCAAGCGCTCATGAAAATCAGCCTTCAGAGGATCTATTATATATTAAAAAATGAGTATCTGGTAGTAGCGTTAAAAGTAGCAATGAAGTCACAACTATATCGCGTATGCAATTTGGAAATCATAGATAATGAAACAACAAAACATTTCAATTCTTGTATTTTATAATAAGACGATGTGATCGGAGCTGTAACATTCCTAGCTCGGGGTAAATGATTGTCTTACTGATTCTTGTGTTAAATTGTGATGCAAATCGCGAGAAACGAAAGGAAACACACCTAACCTGACTTTACCTAACTTTGTCTGTGAAATTTGTAACATGATGAAAATAAGAATAGCGAGAAAATGTCTAACCTGATTTTCGGAATTTTATCCGTTAAATACATGAAATATTGAAAATGCAAATTTGAAGCAAAATGTATTATTTAAATAAAAATTGAAAACAAAGAGAATATTTTGTTATTGTTAAAAGGAAAATGGGGCTGGCTGGGAATTGAAGCTAAGCTTCTGTGTAGCAGCCTGACACACTAACCGGCTGCTGACTTCCCAGTGCTTTTGAACTATTAAAGGCTGATTTTCAAGAACGCTTGCGTTGCTTGCGATTAGCGTGAGTACCCAATTCAAACACATATTTTATTTCGTATTCTATGTGTAACACCTGTTTCAATTGGCTATTCACCCAAATCGCAAGAAAAGTAAGCAACGCAGGCTTCCAAGGAAAGCAGACCTAACAATGATAGATGGGATTGCAATCAACGCGGGTCTCCGACTAGCTTTATTAATAAATTTGTCATATTTTTTACATTGTGTCGCGTTGGCACTTCTGGTCTCTGCAAACTAATTAATATAGGGCTATTCCGTTTGTTTTAGAGTCGATTTGATTTAAACTGAAAATAGATTTTCTCTTTGTCAATCTTTAAATACTTCTCACGCGATGATAAATTGGTTATTTCAGAGTTGAAACAGTAATATACAGTTCCTCTCACTTTAATCATTTATTCCCTCTTTCTTTAATTATATTGATATAATAAATTCCATAAATTAAATATAAGCATTTCTATGCACATTATCGATATTTAAATTTAGGGTTGATTTTCATGAAAGCTTGCGGTGCTTGCGATATGGGAGAGTAGCCAATTCAAACAGATGTTTTATTATAAAGTAAGTGTAATGCGTGTGTCAACTGACAATTTACCCAAATCGCAAGCGAAAGAAGCTTTTATAAAAATCAGCGCTTAGAGTTAATATGTAGATTGAAATAAGAGAAACTGTATTTTAATGCTATTCGTCTGGCAACACTGAGATAAGGTACAAGTAGTTTTCTTTCTCACCGACGGATGGTTTTTCACCACGCTGGAACGGCGATCCTGAAAATGCATCAATGTCTTCTCCAGCCTGCCAACAGAGGCGCTTTTGTAGCTGTATGTTGTCTTGAACAACGACGTTCCTTGGCGGTACAAACGGGGAACGCAGATAAAACTAGTGGGTAGCAATGAAAGTGCAAGGGTTAGTAAATAATGGCGCACAGAAAATCGTAAGAGTATGAAGCAACGGCAGATCATTTTCTTCCAATGCGAATGTAGTGTTCCTGCATTTGTTTTCTTAGTGCGAGAATAGGGTTTTAGCATCTAAAACAATTCTTCGTTAGTGCGTTGAAATTTGGAGAATTTTATGCTACCTAAACGACAATGATACCTGAAAGATGTTATATTCTGTTTTGGACAACCCACTGGAAGTGCAACGAAATTTTAAGACTACAGAAAACGAACGTACTTCGTCCATTTTATTGATTTCACAGGAGAGTGATTTAAAAGTTCAGAATTAGAAGTAGGCTAGCTTTTCATGCAACCGTGCGTTGCTATTTCGCATGATATTTGGGTGAGTAGCCAATTGAAAACGTGTATAAGTACGTGTTTTATGTGTGACACGAGTTTCTATTGGCTACTTATATAAATCGCAAGCAAACCACACGGCGATCGCCTTCATCGAAAGCCTGCCACGGGAACACCAAATAAAGATTTCCTTCTAAAAGACGAACATTTCTCTTCATGCATGATAGTTTGTTGCTTCCAAAAAAACAAACAAATGGCACTTTTATGTCAACTTTGCGACAAATGGACAAAAGCGCGTTATTTTCCTGTGGTGTTCATTTTTGTTGTACGCCATGAGCACGTAACTGGAGGGCCGATTTCCACAGGTGACCTTTTCATCTTTTTTTCTTCTAAGATCTTCAGTTTTTGGTTTTGTGCCAATAAATAATTGCACCTTCCTTTGCATTTTGAACATTTTATATATTGCACGGAAAGTGATTGGTTAGAAAGCCGGGTTAGATGTTTTTCATTATATCTGTTTGCTTTCACTCACTCCCTGTGTTGAAGTCAGTTCCTTTAATATTTCCTGTAGCGAGAAGATCGAGGAGAAAGTGATTGTGATCCTGGATCGAGAGAACCTTGTATTAACTAGCGTCAGCGTAGAAAGTCCTATTTTCGAAAGCATGATTTAATCGAGTGTCGAAGAAAAAACGCCTTACGTGACTTATGTAACCTCCACGTACCGTTGACCACTAATTTTATTAAATTTTCTCATGTGTGTGTACAAAATAGAAAAGTTATTTTTCTTTTAAGAAATGCAAACGAAACCACACCAGGAATCGATCCCGGGGTTTCCGTATTAGATTTCCGACCTGTTACCAATACAAATCACCCGCTTGTCAGTCTTATTTACGGTTAAGGAGTAATATTTTCTGTTTAACGAGTAATGCGCCTACGCGAGAATGGCCCCACCTTAATATAGCTTTCTGTATGGAGACTCTACTCACGCATTCCCGACAATTTGATACTTGAGCCTCCTCGCGGACTAACCAAAGAATAAAACTAGAAACTAAACTTAGTATATTACCCACAGTATCAACAATAATTCAACCGTGCTGCCAACAAAAGTGCCTTGTTCGGAAGGCACGATTTTCTTAGAACCATTCACCCTCCTCTGAGAACAAAAGTAGAAAGGACATCCGGTATTCTCTCACGCAGGCGCAGAGTGTGAACTATAAGTAACACAGACAAGCGCTTTTTCTGCAACTCCCAGCTTAGTCTAATGCTTAAAGTATCGGAAAGCTGATCCAGAGGTCCCGGGATCGAATCCTGGTGTGTTTTTGTTTGTATATTTTTTGAAGAAATATAACGTTTTCATTTTTTAATATATATACGCATTAGGAAATTTAGTAAAAGTAGGGATTTAATATGCCAAATAGAGGCTACTGAAAAGTAGGGTGTATGTAAATAAAGCAGGGCAGGATGCACATCGAGCGAAGCGAGTGTGAAAGGGGTCACGGTGCATCCGAAGAGAGCTGGTCGTCGTTAGCGGTGGGCATACGCAAAAGAGCTGTTCATGCAAAAGTGCTGTTAACTCTAAAGTGCTGGGCCGGAAGTGTTTCCATGTAAGCTCTTCTTAGAGAGGAGTGAGGGCGAATTGTTCTGAAAAAAGTCTTGCGTCCGGGATAAGCGCTTGTGACACAGTGTTGCAGGCTGTACACACGAAATATTGCAGACAACACACAAAATATCACTACTATAGAATTTATTTTCGAAAACGTCATTATTACACTTCTTATTGTTTTGTCTTAGTGCTTTGGCTCACGTGATAACTTGTTGGGAGTAGACTCCCTTGTGTTGACCATTAAGCTCTATGTAACGATAGTGGAGTGATCGACTAATGTCGAAAAATAAACGCCACAGTAAACATTTAACCTCTATTCAATTTCAAACTAATCCAATACGGACCTAATTTTCAGTTTTAACTCAGTTTTATACGTTTGTTTTCGCTGTGCGGTTTGATTTTTAGCGCACCCGTATATATATACGGGAAAACTATACAGTTTATCCACCTGTATCCCCTAGAATCAAGGAACTACAAGTCACACAGAGATGATTCATATAGCTTTGGGTTCATCATCGTCTGATAGAGTGGGGAGAAACTATGACGTTGACTCTATTTTACAGGCTTTTCTTTAACTCAAAATGGTTCAAGCGTGTCCTCAAATAATGCAACCCTAATTTAACTCATTTTCCGACTTCATTCAATGATAACATTTTGCACAGCGACGTAAGTCGGGTGCCAATATAATATCCCATTGTTACTTTCATATATTTCTATATATTTTAAAAACATGTTTTAATTTTATAAGAGATTCTTTATCCTAAAATAAATGGGCCTACTAGCTCGTAACGATATTGCATTTGACTTGGTGCGAACACTTTAGGATTTCGGTGACAAAACAACAGTTTACAATATCCGGATACCGGTAAGGAAAAGTATCCGAACACCAAAATAATTCGAAAAATAAAACTTGGAGCTACCACTATCACGCTCTCTAAGACTTCCACACGCACAACGTCTTCGAGAATTCAATTGAATTGAATTTTATTTAAGGCCTTTATGAAACTTTGGCTCAGATCGAATAAAACCAAGGAAACAGGAAAGAATAAAATAAATTTTCGAATAAATGCACATTTGTGTACGCTTTTCATATTAAGAGTAAAAATGTCTTGTGTTAATGCCAACTTTTCTTTATTTAATTTCACACGTTCAATTTAACCTCTTTACTTTACTTAAACGAAAATGTGTTTGACATAGAAAGCAAGAAAAATAAGTTAAAACCGGACCCTAATTATAACACACCAACATTATTTTTATTTTAGCCCTTCTACGTCCTTCTATCTCCAGATAATTTAGAGTTTGTTTAGTCATAAGTAGACATGATTTTATCCTAATGAACACACACTTTTTTATTTTCTTCACTTTTATTTTCTATATTCTCCATTTTATTTCCTCTCATTTATTATTATTATTGTCCCTTCTCTGCACATACTTTACCCTGTTAATTCTTTAGGAAGTCTCGCACCGACTTCTACTAACCTCCAATTTTTTTCGCCATTTGGTGTTTTCTCCGGCCTCTTTCGTTATTTTCCCGCAGACGCAACCTGGCCACTCTTTTCCCTGGCATCTGTTGTCAACATGGCCGCTTGCTAGTACCACTTCTTGCTGTCCGCATCCTCGCCTATTCTGTAAACACACCCTCGACGAAATCTTCTCGCATTTTTTTTTTTTTGTGTTTATCAAGTCCATGTACGCCTGTCTTTGTATTCTAAAACCTTATTCTACCATCATATATAACAGAGTGACTCAAAAGTCCGGCACCATAAGGCAATTCACTTATGGAGCCGTGTAGAGCAGTGGAACAAATAAAAAATGCTACAGAAGATCATAGGAAGAATTCAACTATCTATTATGAGTGGGGAATCAATGGCGTACCGTAAATACATATAAAGTCAACATGAAAATTTAAAATTGAAACTGGAGTAACCTTTCTGCATTTTTGGAATGAGCATTGAAAACAAAACAACATTTAGAAGAAACATTTTTCCATATTTTGTACGGTTTGGGAGCTACAATAGAGCTATTACCAGAGATCTCATAATAGCCTAGATTGATCACGGTTCCGTATTTATGAGTGCGCCTGTAGCACGAGATTTTGACTTCTACGGCCAGATAGCGCCACTTCCTACTTTCCTACGCTTTGGCATTCCTCTAGATGGTTCTAGTTCTCAACTTGCTGTAGAGAGCTTGGATTATAAGTGAAAGAACAACGAAGAATTTGACGCCATTGTGTGCTCAGGAATTCCGATTACCGATCTGCTGCGTAGTAGACGCAGCAGAAGAAATAAAACTTACGTTAATTTCCGAAGTCTCAAATGAAAGAATTGACAATTTATTGCACGAATAGTTTAGTTCGGAGGAAAAACAACATGGATAGACTCATAAATAACGAATTAACAGTGTTAAAATAACTGTTTTGCAGTGGTTGTTTCAGAGGGGTGTCCGGGGGTATTACTTCCAGAGTGAGTTAATCATTTCCAGTGTTTCTTTCAGGATTTTTTTCCGGGGGGGTCTCTCAATTCTTTACAAGGAATGAAAGCGGAAATATTACAAACACTCTCGTAGGAGCTACACACCACGGCGGGTAGCAATAGGAGGCGTTATAGCCTCCTCAGCAAACGAAAGAAATATTACTGGAAGAGATAGGGGATATAGAAAGGAATTCGAGAAGCATGTGGATCATGTTCACAGTAAACGTGTTGACGAATTTAGTATTATGTAAAAAAGATAAAGAAATATTTAAGTCTTAAAATAATACAGCTTTTGTTCTAATTGTTATAAAAATGAATGAGGTCTATTGAAATTGTAATATACTACAAAATACTACGATATACGAATTTTGAGTGCACGGATATAAATAAAGAGACTAGAAATAAATTAATTTCCCTGGTTTTAGAAAGTTCTTTCGAAATATCATTACGTTCATTTATTATCCCGCAAACTGAGGGTTTGATTTTCTGCAAAATTTCTAGCTACCTCTGAAAAATGTCCCAGTTTCAAAACAAAGAAAGGGGGGAGGGAACGGTATGACAAAATGAAGTTTTTACTTATTCTGGGTGACACTGGAGACTAAAATTTTGCAATAGTAAATTTTCAATGTTTCTTGTTCGTTTTACTACACAGGGTGTAATTCTATTCAATGAATGAGCCATTAATATTGCAATATTTGTTGTTTTTAATGTTAGGGGATGATTGACTTACTCTGGAGGGTAAATAGACCTCTCTGAAAGAAATACTGGTCAGCTCCTAATTACCCGCCCTGAAGATTTAAAATACCACCAGAACGTTTTTTTTTTCGAAAGGAACACTAATGTTCCGTTTTTCCCTTGAAATATTCCATAGGATAGAACAATAATATATGCGATATTCAATTGCGATATTCTAAGGTGATTATGTTATCATGTTTTCTCTCGGTTCTACTCTTCATACCCACGTTACAATCGGGAAATTGTCTTATAGTTTATGGATATTAGAGTGAATTGATTTGGTTGAAATCAGTTGACTTTCACATAAACACATTCAAACTTCTTTAAAACTTATCCACTTGAAAGATCCGGGTGGTATACTTCATAATGGTAGTGTCATAATCGTATGTAAGCATGACACAAATTTTAGTCAATTATTAGAGCGATTGTAAATGTGTATCGCAACCGTTTATTATTAAGTACAACCATGAACGGTGTGCTGCTCGGAAACAGGTCTAGGACCCAAAACACACCCAAAGGTTCCAGAGAAAGGTGAACAGATGGTAGCTTGCCAGTGGCCTCTATCGGTTGGAGTTGACGTCTTTAGGAAGAGGCCTATATCTTTACGTGGACCTCAATACAAGTATGCCCTTCACAACTATAGAGCAGACAGCGGTGGCTCAACCGTTAGAGCGTTCACCTCTGGCGTTTGGGGTCATCGTTTCAAACCCTGCTCATGCTATTTGGGCTTTGTGGTGGACAAACACCGTGTGGATGGGATTTCTCGGGGTTCTCCCGTTTACTCCCACTTTCTTTATTTTACCAATCATCCTATCATCATCCATCCGGCCTGAGCCAAAAATTACCTAAAGGACTTAAAAATTAAATTCAAATTCAAATTGAGATTGAACCAGCAATCCCTTGAGTACAGGACAACGAGATTAATCACTGATTAATCAGTGACACGTTAAAACCAATATTGTATACTAAAGTGTTAAAGGAGCATCAGTAAACTTAAATGCACCAACGTGCTTTGTTCAATATAATTGAAAAAACAACAACTCAGTACTGTTAAGCATTATGCAAGAACTTAATTAGATCTAATTTGTCAGTTCGTGTTTCATCTATTATGATATGAAGTTAAATGCGTCATTTCTCATTCATGCGAGTCACGACAACACATTCATTTATAACAGCGGATAAACACAACTACACAGCTTACTGCTTACATTATCGAGGGGCGGGAGGATAGCAAGGGATTTCGGAATATAGGAAAACAAGAGAGCCGAGCCCAGTCGGGGGAACCGTGCATCTACAGCCAGGCTTCAGAGTTGAGCATCCTATTTAGATATTCAATGTTTCGTTATAAAACTTTGCGACGAGACGTTTCCAAGGACACCTAAAACTCCTTGTTGGCATAGTAGTCCCTTAGTTGAAAATCCCCCTATATCTCGTGACCCTCCACTGTGATCTGGATTATTTATACGGATTTGAACTCGTTTCGGCAAGATCTTTCCAGGGACATCTTCCTACTAATAGTAGTTTCTGAGTTGAAAGTTATCGGCAGAGAGACGGACTATCAGATCGGTTGTATCAGGTCATATACATCATGAAGTCTTTGATAAGGCCTCACAGCGCTTGTTGCTAAAACCTAAAAAAACACTCATGTCCGTGTTGTGTTGTTGCACTTATATTAGGTTTTAAAGAAGAAAGCAGACAGCAAACCAGGACTGAGGTAGAAAACGAGAAAATATAGTCTATTATTTAGTTTATAGTTACACGAATAACGATGAATTCGTTTTCATCACAATATCATTTTTATTTAGTGAGTGCATTCTCAACGTGAGGTCTTCCATTTTCTTTTGTTCCTTTGTACTGGAACTGGAAGGGGACAGCACGTGCACGACCACTTTCAGTTATTTCCCGGAATATGAAAAATATAAAGAAGTGCTTGTGTTTGTCTACAGTTCGAGTGAGTCGTTACGTTCTTGATCACAAACAACACGCCAGGCAGCGAGCAAAATTCAAGATATTCTGTTCCCAGGTTTGACTACAGTACAATCTCAGACGTGAAAGAGACGACTATGGAATATTCAAGTTAATTTTTGCATGACTCTTCTCTATATCTGGGCTTCTCTGCCGCTAATTAATATCTCCTTCAGCCACCTGAAACTATTTTCGGCCAAAGGAAAGTAAACTGCTCGTTTCATATTCATAATTCATATAAAATATTCGTAGATTGACTAAAATGTCGGTAATAATAAGCAATGTGTCCTTTCCACGGTAATTCTATTAGACAAGTTTAAATAACGGAAGTTCGTTCGAAGGTGATCTAGAGCACTAGAATTCTTAAATACTCATCTTACATTAGCGTATAATTATTATCTTTCTTGACTAATATAACCCTGAAATTTGCCTATGTAATAGCCGTCTTAATTTATGGACTATGCATTGCATTGCAAGTTCATTTCTTTGTAATTGTAATTTTTTTTCCCCTAGGAATGCAGTTCCACTGGATCAATGGCCGAGAACAGCCTAGATATGTTTATTCAAGAGCTAAACTCCGAAGAACTTGATCAGTCGATAGAAATTGTAAAACAATTACAAAAGGCTTTAGTCAATGCTGATGGAAATGAAAGTTTTGGAGAATTCTCAGAGATTCACCCAGATGTGAAACAAGAGAAAAAATCCGAAGTTCTATTAAGTAAATCTGGAAAGCCTCTTTCGGAGGTGAGTTGTTCCCAAACAGATGTATTTTCTGGGCTAGTTTTAAACACTTGTTTTAACGGTTTTTATGTTAGTTATTTCGTAGTCTTGGGATTTGTGGAGAGTTTTTACAGCATATTTCCGAATAATTGGGTATTATTTTACATCAGGCAAAAGTTGATATTTCTGTCCAATATTTTACGAGATAAATGAACGTGTAAATATGTTTAATTGTTGAGTTATTGTAAATTTTCCTCTTGATATAATATTTTAATTTAAGTACACATTTGTTCGTCATACGTTTTCCTGCATTACTTGTCAATTCTAGGGAATGCTTAAAACGGTCTAGATTGATTTTCAACTGATTATTCCGTTCCGCCATCTTCATTTGGTGCAACAAATATTCGCTAAATAAAGTTTGTTATGCAGGTCATCTATCCTTCGTACCACATAATATACATTTCATTTCCCGTAAACTTCAATGCTTTTTCGATCGATGATAGAGAATTGTGAATTCAGAAACAAACCACATTTACTAAGCTATGTTAAATTTTATTTCATTGATTTATTATTTGCAAGTAATACATACCTGCAGGGCTAACAAAATATCTGGTGTAGTAAAAAGTAATCCATTATTTTTGCATGACATTGAAGGCTTGACTTACCATAGTTAGAATGATCCGATTTAGATCACATATGCGCCGTTTTGTTCGATAACGTGTTGCCATTTGGAAGCTAAGGTCATGACGCCTCTCTCATAGAAGCCCTTGTCCCTATTGGCAAAAAAATTGAGACAGTCGATGTTCACAAGCCTCTCTTGGCGCGAATTTTGTACCAGCAAACGTGTTCGCCATGGACAGGAACAGATAGTAATCACTCGGTGCCAGGTCCGGACTATAAGGTGGATGCATAAGAACCTCCCAACCAAACTCCCGGAGCTTCTGGCGAGTCACTATCGATGTGTGTGGCCTGGCGTTGTCCTGGTGGAACACAATGCCTCTCCTATTGGCCAAAGCTGGGCGCTTCTGGGCGATTGCTGCCTTCAGACGGTCCAATTGTTGACAGTATAGTTCCGAGTTAAGGGTTTGGCCGTAGGGGAGCAGCTCATAGTAGATAATTCCCTGCCAATCCCACCAAACACACAGCAAAACCTTCCTGGCCGTCAATCCTGCCTTGGGCACCGTGTGCGCCGGCGCACCGCGCTTCGACCACGACCGTTTTCGCGTGACATTGTCGTAAGTGATCCACTTTTCATCACCAGTCACCAACCGCTTCAGAAATGGGTCGCTTTTGTTGCGATTCAGCAGCGATTCGCAGGTGGAAATTCGGTCCATGAGGTTCTTTTGCGTTAACTCGTGTGGCACCCATACATCAAGCTTCTTTTTGTATACAGCCTTATGCAAATGGTTCCACACGGTTTTTTGTGCAATGTTTAGCTCTTGGGCAATCGAAACAGTGCTTACATGACGGTCGGACGCGAGAATGTCCATGATTTTATCGACATTTTCGACACGTGGCCTTCCAGTGCGTGGTAGATCTTTGACGTCAAAATTACCGGCACGGAATCGACGAAACCAAAATTGCGCGGGACTGGCTGTTACAGTATCAGGACCATAAACACTATTCACATTTGCAGCCGCCTGGCTTGCGTTTTCGCCTTTATCGAAGAAAAACTGTAAAATATAGCGTATTTTCTCTTTGCTAGTGTCCATTTTAACGCGCGCTCACACAAGACTGAGTCAACTCATCACAACTATCTGAACAGTGTTTGTAGTACGCAATCTCATCGTTTGAACGCCATCTCGTTGAACCCGATCGGACTTATACAACTCGAGATACAGATCACTGAAGCCATCTATTGACAAAATAATGGATTACTTTTTACATATGTTGTTCTTTATGTTTAGCTTACGGAAACAAGGTGTGATTCGACAGTCGAAATACTTAATGTATTTCGGGTATCTGCAGACCTTAGCGTCCTAGTTTATTTAATCTCCGCGGTGCAGAAAAAATATGTTCTCCAAAATATGTGATCTGTTGAAATTAAATGACCATAGATTTAAATGGTTTAGAAAATTATTATAAAATTTTAGTTTAATTGACATACATGTTACTTGTTTAGCAGAAGTTCCGTTTGATGCACTGTTTCTTAAATGTAATTGAAATACATATATTAGTTGAAATCGTAGGAAATTAAATATGCTACAGTATTTTCAGTTATGGGATATGGTTTACAACAGATGGAGTTTCAAATAAAACTTCTAAAAACACTTCAATTGAGAAAATGTTAAGTACAGTGCCGTGCGGGTCAATGGTAAATATAAGTAATTTGGAGCTTGTTTGCTTGAAATCGCGCTCATGTTCTTAGAACTCCCTGTTAAGTTCCGCTTCACATTATATTATGGGCTGCAGAAAACGTAAAATTTACCCGAGAAATGTAAGCTTCCTAACGTGCCTAGAAGTGAGGTCCTAAATGTAACAGTTTGAAATGAAAGTGTAAAATGAGAGAGAAATAGGGAAAGGTGCTAGGGACTATTTAGTAGCTTGCGCGTCTTTTAGTACTAATACATGCATTTTTAGAACCAAATGTACATCGTGTATAATAAAAGTATCGAACTTGACTTCAACTAAGCCCTCTTCACTGGCCCGAGATACTGTCCGTTTTTCTGTGGCAAAATACGTGTAACTCATAACACGAAGTTTCGCCATAACTCCTAATGGCACTTTGCTTATTATTTGTTGATGAACTGCATATTAACGAAATTATAAAGGCATATAGATTTTCGTAGCACTTTTTGGAAGCTGGGTTGCCGGTAGGTGTTTATAGAAGTTTGTGTGGTAACTATTTGCAAGGAAATATAGGGTGTAGAGTTTTACATATAGCGCGTAGCTGCCATAACTTGGACTTTATCTATTTTCCCAGAGTATATAAGGATATAAGGGCCAGCGATCTAGAACCGTCACGCATATGTAAGGCAAAAAACAAAGAAAAAACTTTGTAAACTTAATTTTGTATGGACGATTTTAGTAACTGAATTCGGTCCGTGACGATTATGAATGCGATGCTAATTAAAATTCAGATCCATGCACCAGCCGGGATTCGAAAGCGGGACATTCGAATCGCTTAGCCTCCAACCTACACGGCTACCAGGTCGGCGTAAGACATACGTACTTTTTAGGTAGTAACTCAACTCTAGATATTTGCGTTTACTACCTTATTTCGGTATTTCACAAACCTCCACATTTTATAGGCCTCAGATACGAGAAGGTATCAAAGAGGTTGCTTTAGCATCATTTCCACCAATGAATAGGTCAAGTCTAACGTTTCTATTATATCTACTTTTGATGACTATTTTATGTGATTATATAAATTAATGGGTTGAGTTTTCCTGCAACTGAAAAGTTGTTTCACTGATGGCAGTTCGAACTTGTTTTCGGTAGAAGCATAAATTTAATGTAAAGATGATTAACTAATTAATCAGAAAGAAAATCCAGAGAATTTTCTTTCATATGCGACGCTTTCAAAATTTAAACCTAATGCATGCAATGTAGAATTCCTCTTTAGATGAAAGTCAGGGTTTTGCCGACAACTTGTTCTACATAAAGCGTAAGGTCCAGATACCGCCTTCTGCTCATAAACTTGGACACCAAGTACCGGATACCAAAATAGCTTCTACAACAACTGAAATATGTTCATAGATATACCATCAGCAAAATTACTTCTACTATCACCAGACAAAGACTCCGCAAAAACATTTCGCCATAGGCACACTTTTGAGAAATTTGGAAACACGCTCATCTCCCACTGCTGAATGAACCCCGCATCCTCCTGCCTCCACCGAAACGCCAACCAATGCAATAGGGATCAAATGAGTACCGCCAAACACGGTTCCAGATGAAGTAGAAACAGGACTGTCTCAAATTTCATACTATTCATACATGCTTGTGTATCTTTATATCCGAGGGCAGTTCTAGCTGTCTCGTAAGAGTTCTCACATCTCACCAGCGAACCATCGATCATCTCTTAAAGTATAGAACTTATATTTGGAATACACGTCATAGGATAGAACTTTCGCGCACCCATAAAACTTATTCGATTTATACTCGAGTGATAAATGCCTGAGGTGCCTTCTAAAACAGACTGTGTATGGTGCCGAACACCATGATAAGCGCATGAGAACGGGGGACATTAAGACTGTGATGAGGGCGTGTGCGAAAGGTTTAACCTATAACAAATTCGCTGAACTTCACGGGAAGTGTCTGAGCTTCCGTCATGGTACCTAGATGGAAGGCGATGTACACCTTCTTTATCGGACTTGGCTGGAGACGAGTAAAAACTGAAGAATATTTAATAAGACATTTATTATTGGATTTGCTAAATATCCGAAGTATACAAGTTACATATCTAAACATTAAACGTAAATATGAGATGCCAATACATATCGATGGTGATGGCGTTGTGAATCATGAATCAAATTTAATAAGATTAACAAATACATGAAATTTAAGTTAAGCTAAGTTGAGATACGATAAAACAAGATTAGAATAGTTTAGCTCAGCTCCAAATACCAAATTATATCGAAGCAATAACAATACAATTTTAGATAATTTTAGAGTAAGCAACGTACCTTGAAATTTTTAAGATGACTTATAGTTGATGGATGATGTGATGGATGCACTTTGTAAAGTAAACAGTCACTTTCTCTGTTAATGGTTTGATCGTGTTTAAACCCAATATGTAGAATTTCTAAGTCCAATTGAAGTCAGTTTGTAGATTTTAAGCTGTAGATATGAATGGATAGGTTGCGAATGTGAAGAAAATCTAGAACTATAAAGTTCGAACAACAAAAATTGATGTGTTAAATACTTATTTTTTTATTAAGATAAACTTAAACTTTAATTTTATATGGGCCAGTCTACTAACTTTGAACTTCTTGCCGTCACGGTTCGCCCATTTACAGCCAGTTAAAATCCACACCCATGCCCCTGCCGGAACTCAAACCCGGGACCTTCAACCCGATGGCCTTCCGCCGCAGACCGCTCGACCACCCGGCTGGCTTTTATTAAGAGGAGGAAGATGTTCTTCCCGTACTATTGTTATATAGAGTACTTATAATGCCAAGTGCCATTCTGACATGCCTTGGTATAAGTCTGATGATAAAGCAGCCTATTTAATATATTCATCATCTGCTCTTGTGTAATGGTGTGATCAAATTATTATAATAATTGGAGAATTTTTTTACCAATAATTAGCATTGCCATATCGCGGTTATACCGGAACGTAACTTCTCAGAGGCGGACATTTTGCAGAACTAAACTGAAGCCTCGATGTAATGTTACGAGTGTTGCAGCTTTCTCTATATCAGATTAATGAGACTCTCTTATTCCGTTGGGATCAGTTTTAAGAAATAGAATTTTAGGAATTTTTACATTGAAGCAATAAATATTAGTTTATTAGCGACAATGTTATTAGTGTCCTATATTTAGTTTCTGCTTGTTTGAAATAATTATTATATTTAATTATTAAGTGAAGTAAAAGGTGTAGATTAGTGTGCATAGATACGATATTCCGTCCTTTCAAACTTAATATTAGAGAAAAAAAGGCAACAATATAAACTCAACGAAAATTGTATTTAGATGTTAATATCCATCCCTTGAATGAAATTCAGAGGATATATATTTAAACGTAATTTGGAACTTTTGAAAACGTATAAAATTATTGAGTTTATGTAACGTGACTCGAATATCAATTCAGGGTTTGACGTTCGACACTTGTGTCTAAAGATCCGAGTATTACTTTGAAATTTTACATTTCAATAACTTTTGTTGTTTTTATAAAAACTTCATCTCGCTCCATTATGTACGTATGTATCAAGTGTGAATAATTTTATTATTTTTTTAGGAAGTATGACCAGTTTTCCCATTTTTTCTCAGGGTTGCACCAC
Organism: Lepisma saccharinum; assembly: GCA_022664845.1. Taxonomy (NCBI): domain Eukaryota; kingdom Metazoa; phylum Arthropoda; class Insecta; order Zygentoma; family Lepismatidae; genus Lepisma; species Lepisma saccharinum. The sequence goes on from JAGDQP010029006.1 coordinate 15,286, forward strand.
AGCGTCTAAAACTGATAGTGAAAATATATACCAAGATGCATTGACTGATGATTTCAAAGAAGCATTTTCTGATCGCGAGGCCAAAATGTTGTGTGAGTTAATCAGTTTAATGTCATCTAATTCAGAAGATACATCGCAAAGCCCATCGTTTAGTTACAAAGAACTTGAAGATATTAATCGCATGAAGGAAGAAGGCATTGATATAAATTTAAATATATCCGAGTTTCCCGAATTGTCCACTTCTGTTGATAAATATTCTATACATGCAGAAGTTAATTCAGAGTTTATGAAAAAACGGAGTATTTTCGTTGTGGATCCGGTAGAGATAGTGTTTCAAACAGAGATATAGAAGTGACAACAGTTCGTGAATATGCAAGCCAAGATGAAATAAATATTGGACAGGGAGCAATAAGAAGAGAGATGGAAATGCAATCGAATAGACCGGAAAGAGAGACTAAGATGAAACTTCCGAGTGAGAAACAGCCAATGCAAACGAATTCAAGAAGAAGGAGGAAGAACACAAATGTGTTTCGTGGTTCCAAGATACAAACGAAGACTTGCTCTAAAGAAAAGACTAACGTGTGTGATTTTTGCCAAAAGAAATTTCAACATTTATTGGATTTGAAAAGGCACGCAAAAATTCATACAGGGCAGAGGCTTTATACATGTGAAATGTGTGAATATAAATGTATCCAAAGTTCCCAATTTAACATCCACATGGAAAAACATACAGGAGACTACTCTTACAGTCCTCCAATGTGCGAATATAATTCTACTAGTAGGTGTTCTTTGAATGCCCATATAAAAAGACATAAGGCAGAGAAGCCCTACACGTGTGAAATATGTGAGTATAAATGAACTCAAAAGTTGAACTTACAGAAACACATGAGAATACACTCAGGGGTGTGGCCATATAAATGTGAAATATGTAAAGATAAATTTAAAAAAGGGAGCTTAAAGATTCACATGAGAACACATTCTGGAGAGAGGCCATATAAATGTGAAATATGTGAATATAAATTTACTAGGAAGGTTCATTTGATAAATCACATGAGAACGCAATCAGGAGAGAGGCCATATAAATGTGAAGTATGTGAATATAAATTTACTGCAAAAGGGAACTTAAAGATACACATGAGAACACATTCTGGAGAGAGGCCATATAAATGTGAAATATGTGAATATAAATTTACTGAAAAAGGGAGCTTAAAGAGACACATAAGAACACATTCAGGAGAGAGACCGTATAGATGTGAATTATGTGAGTATAAATGTTCTGAAAAGTGGAACTTAAAGAAACACATAAGAACACATTCAGGAGAGAGGCCCTAGAAATGTGTAATATGTGAGAATAAATGTATTCAAAAGTCTCACTTAAAAACCCACATGAGAACACATTCAGTAGGGAGCTCATATTAATCAGAAATATGTAAAGTTAAATTTCCTGAAAAAGGGAGCTTAAAGAACCACATGAAAAATCATACACGAGAGTTTTAATATGATAGTATGTGAGGAGCGGATATAATATGTTTGTTAATAATGAAATGTGAATGTACTTAAACACTCTCAAAAAGGTAGAATCCACTCCGACCAGAATACCTGCATCTCTATTATCTGCACGTATTGGTTGTGTAAACAGTAAGTAGAAACGAAACAAATTTATTCAAAGAGAGAATAAAATCTAGTGAATATTGTGTTTCAATGAAAATTCGGTGGAATATTCATTGGTGGATTGGGAGAGAGTCTTTAGAAGAACGATTTTAGCCTTAATTATGTAAACAGTTATGTTTAATTTTCTTATATTAATCATTTAATTTGGGTTATTAAGAAACCTTCTATTGTATAATTTATATACGTAAAATTTCTGCTGTACGTTCCTCTCACAATTTTAATACAACTTCGTTACGATTTTCTTTACTCATTATTTCTATAAAGTGTGTAGTCAATATTTTGTGCCTTTAAATATTTATATTAATTGTGGTTCTTTCCTTGGAAATGTAAACTGAAATCATTAGCCAAATGGAGATAGAAAGAAAAGAGAAAACTTTTTACAGAAGTAGAAACGTTGAAAAGAAGTGTTTAATTTCTTGAATAAAGTAAATGTATAATATGTGTTCATGAAATCAAATAAATAAAATAATATGGGATGCGCTCTTAATTATGGCTATATCTGATATAATTTATAGTCGTAGTACGTACCTTCTTTAACCCTATATTCTAAAACAGATTTATTTCATGTGAAATGGACCATATAGAGTAAAATCTCAGTAATTCGGCCTCTGAGGATTCGACTCCTCGCATAATTGAAACATCACACAGGATGGGCGATTGCTATACATGTCCTTGAAACACTACATACATAAAATGACCATTGGTTTTCAAAATGTGTTTGTTTGTAGTTTTTCAACCTTTTTGTTAATTATAAAAGGAATTTCTTTAGGATTTACTGTGAAGGATATACTGTATATCGCTGCACTGATAATCCGACGTTCCTTGCGTTTTGGTCATACCCTCAGTCGCATAGAGGATATATTCCTTTTATTGTAACCTTATGGGTTGAGCGTACGTAAATAATTTTAGTCAAAATACAATTTACATATATGCGACGCTACGAGCGTTTTTTTACCCTTCTTGTCGGAAGCTTCAAAAATATATTTTTTTAAATAATAAAATGAAACTTTTGTAAGTAGAAATTATTTATAAGCAGGATGAAAGTGTGAAGTCTATCAAGTCTACATTGCAGAAAGAATGTTGTCAAACATATCGGGACATCTTTCTAGAGATTTCGACAAAATCCAGGTAGCTAACATGTAAACAAACATGGGTAAAGTTGGGACAAGAGAGGAGGCACATGGAAGGAAAACAGATGCGTAACATGATTTCAGATTCTATCTACTTTGACCAGTTTCCAGAAAGATATTAATAGAGCGTGTGAATAGGTAAGGCAACGTTGTGATGGTAATGCCAACAAAATTACAGTGCAGCCGGTCGAGAAAGCCAAGGTAATCGGATTGAGGTTCATATTAAATTGATTGAAGGCAGCTTTGAAGTGTTTCAAATTTTAAACGCTGAGATAAAAATGGTTTGTAAAAATTGCGAGCATTTGCTTGAGCATCTAATAATGCTTCTCAGGAGCTCCATACAAACTTTGAACAAATGAAAAGTGATGTAATCAAGACAAATGATAGAGTGGGTAGATTGAAGTTAGAACATTATAAGTTATAGAAGATTGAGGCTGCAATAAGGTATGATTTCGGAATTTCATATGAAGTATGTCAACGGAAGATTCAAGCATTATGATTAACAAGATTCTAATTATATTAACAAACGTATGCGATATATTCAGGAAGTCTATTTAAAGAGGTAAGATAACAAACCGATTATGTAAGTAGATCAGTTCCATGTTGGCAAGAAGATGAATTAAGTCAAAGATAGACAATGGTGCTGTTACTTCCATGTTATCGAAGATACTCAGATGGATCTAGCGAGGATTCAACTTCTTAGTGTACATCTGCTTGTGGATAGAAATATAGACCTCGCAGTTACAGAGAGGTTCGAGCGCTTGCTTTCTGCGCGCGTGGCTACGGATTCAATTCCCGCCGGTTTCCAATGAATGCAGTAGTTCGGTGCCCACTTAAAAAGCGTAGGCCGCGACCTTAGAAGCACATCAACTCGTTTAGGACGTTGATAACAATTCACATGGATAGGAATGCATTACAAATTTCTGATAATTCGACTCGCTGCCGAAAACCACAAAAGTAAGGGAAATGCGTATACTTTTCGAAAGATAGCCATACGAAATAACTGATTGAAGGCCATATATTTAAATTCTTTGAGATTCAGTTATATGACAGGATCTGCTCAAGGTTCGTAGAAATAAAATTGTATGAAAATGAGATCTTTCAGATAATTTTAGCTGTTCTTTTTTTAAATTAACACTCAAGAACATAGTGAAGACGGAAAGAAAGAAGGAAATAAAGTACGAAGATATGACTAGAAATTGGTAAATCAAGTACACGATCTCGCGGATAAATTTCGAAACGATGCCGGACTAGAAGATATTATTAACATTTTTCCAGGGTTCTCCCTTAGTCACACAGGGTAAATGCTGGAATGACCTTTCAACATAGATCCTGGCCTACATCTTCCCGAATCCTTTTCCCTCCCTATTCGTGCCTGAGCCTTAGATGCCTAAAGGCCATAAATAAGATTTAGGATATGGAGAACATACTAGGACGGTAGCACGTACTTTGAATACAAAGATTTACAGAGATTCACATGAATATCTCCGAATGGCAAATCGATCACTTATTAGTAGAAAGACGAAGACATACAAACAGAATGGACTGTAGGTCTTACAGAGGACGTGACATTGACATTCAGTTAGTGATCACAAACGGTAAGGGTTAATTAATGCATGTCGAACAGAGAAGACAAAGAATCAAAACAACAAGATTTAGATATTTAGAGTTTAAGAAAAGCTTAATAAGTGGAATTCTCAAATAGGTTCGAAGTATTAGCCGACTCTATTAGTAGGGGGAGACTGCTGTACCATGGAATACTTTTTACCTTTTCTCAATTATAATTTTAGGGACGTTTATGTTTTCAATTTGATGTCTGTGTTCTTAAAGGTTAAAGTTTTCTGAAATAAACTTAGAATTTCGCTTCTGTTTACTTTCTTTAACGGTGTATTTTATCTTTGAAAAAATCCTAGCAAACTGTTCCATGGTACAAACGCTAATGTACTTTGAAACATTCAAATATGTTTTCTGTGCCGTTAAATAAACCTTCGGATCCACGACTCTCCATAAATTTCTTCATTGTCCCAAGTCTTGAAATAGCTTTTATTGTTAGCGCTAGGATAATTATAGCCTAGATTTCGAATGCCTTTTTGGTGAATTCAAAATTCAGTTTCGCCACATTTAAAAAGAAATTACGCAGCTATTCTCTCCTCTGCTTTTGTACTTTGTAGGCACCATATTTAACAGACTACAAATTGCTTCCTTCCGTGAATCGTTAGTGTTAAGCTATTTCCGATGTTTAAATAAGGTAGTTGAGACGCTTTGATAATTTTAAAGGCTTAACAGAGCGAAATACATTGGTTGGACATTAAATGCTTTTATTCCATTTTAAATTTAATCTGGGTGAATGGGTACTCGTTTCTTTCCTGGTTTATTTTTTGACATCTCGTATTTCTGCAAGAAAAGAAGACAGCATGTAACAGAGAAAAATGTAGTAATTTTTTAAAAAAATGTATTTTTATGTTAATTTCAAATGTACATGAAGAAGTAATTATTTCAATGAAGAAGCAATGCGGTGATGGTTATACGGATACTTTGACAAAGAAAGAACGTAAAACGTAGCTAATAAACAACCGCTGATCAGTTGATATTTCATGAAGCAACACGGAAATAAACTTTAAAGAATCCTTCAATTGACAGGTAACGCAGGGCAAGAGACATGAACCAAGTGACGTCAGAATGACAATTGTATGCTGCTAAATCAGGTGGATGCTCTAACGAGATCAAAATTGAAAGTCATTTTAGGAAAACATAAATTATTTTGTCAACAGTCATCGCTCTCGCATTTTGTGATACTTACTTCTACAGTCAACACCACACTTACGTTCTTGACATTACAACTATCTGGGGAAGTCAACATGCACAAGTAAGTTCAATTGTTATTTGGTTTTGTCTTGGTTGACTTGTGTTCCTCGTTGGTGCTCTACGAAACAGCGCAGACTTTACCGATCTTTAGTTTTGTTTGAAATTAGGAACCAAAGTTGTTACTATGAAATATCAACTATGTCTACGAATTTGTTATGTTAAACTGAGTCCGAGAATTTTAATCTGAGCTATTCCAAATCCGAAACAAGGCACGACAAACATATTTGGTTACAGGCTGGCGTATCCAGTGGAGCTCACCCGTGCATGATTGAAATCACACACGAATGAGCTCCGGTATTCACTTGGCCAAACCCAAAAATTGCAGAAAACGATGTAAACGATACGGCCCGGTAAGTGACTAATCAGTGTACAAATTAAGTTAAGGAAACTACAAGTTTAATATTCGGCGAGAGTCGCTCCCTCCTAGGGAAGGCGAACAATACAGTATCATAATATGCTCCAAAATGAGTTAATATAAAAGCTGAAAGCGGGCACTTTTGGCAACTGGAAGGCTTGTCCGGACCCGAACGTAGGTAATTCGGAAACCTGATGATCTGGTTCGAAACTTGACGCTAATGACGCGACAAACGCGCTTGAAAACTTGGCCCAAATGACTAGACTAACTTTGTAAACCGGCGATCCGATGATTGAAACTTGGCCCAGTGACCCAATTACGTCCTGACTCTTTCATTTCTCGATTTTACCTGGATTGGCTAGAATCAATCAATAGTTCATCTGTGAGATTCACACAATCATTCAGTATAGTTCCTCGAAAGAGAGTTATTTGCACACCTCCGAGACATTTTCGTTCTTTCCAGAGACTTTTCCTTCTGTTTTTCTCCATTTTATGGATATTTTCAGCATGATACTCTAGGCTCTCTACGGAGCAAACCCCTGCTTCTGGAAACACTGTTCAGACCCCAAATATCATATGGAAAGAATAAACCACACTCTGTATCATCGAGTCACTTTGTCAGATCGACCTGATGACCCGAATCCAATCTTGACACGAATTACCGTCTCAGCTCAGCTTTGGTTAATTTACGTTTGAATGTGTTCCAAGGTACAACACGCGCGTCTGTTTCATGGTACAACATGATGTATGAAAGCATAATATTTGGAGCATATTGAAAATGTAGAATAAAAATGTATGTCATAGAATAACTTACTTAGTAGATCACAGAAAACTGCTCCAATAACGACGCCATAAAATAAAAAATGTAAAGTTACTTTTAACTCTCGAAAAAGTGTTTTTTTTTAATTCACCGCCTGAACACAACACACAGCCGCCTGAACACAGAGTAAACCATCGAGTTACTAGTTTGCAAGCTTAACGCACAGTAGTTTACGGAGTAGTCTCTACACAGCACAGGCAGTCCGAAACGCAGTGGTATTCCAAAATACTCTCAAACTAGAGAAGTCTCCCCATCTCTTTTAAGTTACATTGACTGTATTCTCAGTTCTTGGTAAACGTACGTCTTATACTCCTTTCATTCCTCGGCTGTCTGCACTCTTTTTCTAGAGGATAAGGCTTTTTTGTTACTAAAAGAACAAGTTATTGCTCTTTCGTTTTTTACAGAACAAGTTGGCGTACTAGCTTCTTACGAAATAATAATAATTTTCAAGACCTGCCACCCCTAGTTTAGGGTTGCAGTTTCAAAATTACAAATCTCCCAAAATAATACAGGATGGACAAAAGTTAGTAGTCAATATTCTAGGAACAAAAATTCTCATGGTAAGAAGAAAACTGTTCCTTTGCAGAAATGTAAAGGAAAGCGTAGATCAGTTTCAGAGCTAGAATGGTGTCAAGTGAGTCAAAAATGAGAGCATTGCTTTGGGAAACTTCAATGATATAAAAGTCAAATTCTATCTGTGGAGAGTTATAAAAAATGTGGAAATACCCCCTTAGATTAGGTCGATTTCGAAGAAAAATCTAAATATTGAGATCGGTACGATATCTGTGTATATCGGTAGAGGATGTTGAAAATTTGAAAATATACATTTATATATATATTCATTACACGCTAGCGGCCATAATTTTGAAGATATTTGAACAAAATTTTATTATGTTATTTCTAGGCTTAATAACTCGGCTAAGTTCGTTAATGAGCAAAATCGGCTCAACGGGGTGGTCGGGGAGGGGATTGAAATCTTATATATATATAAGATATATACATTAGCCCCTATGGAGTTTAGGGGAAAACTTTGTCTACATAAATTATAGTACTCCCTATGAAGTTTACAGTAGCACCAACAATTCACGGGTTGTGGGGGTGGGGATGGAAATTCGAAAATTTTAAAACCACGTCTTGTGGGGTATCGTTGAAAAGCTCTTGATGATTAATCTATAAATCAATAACTAGTTTCTCGATAGCGCTCATATAAGGCGAGATTTGAATATTTGAAAATAAAAAAATAAAAACTTCGAGATCTACCTCAGCCTGTAGGTCTGCCGAAAGGGATTTTTTTAATTGTAGAAAGAAATGGAAGGCAAATACATAGTAATGGGTACTTGGTGGAAGGCGCTATCTGTTGGAAGGTATTCTCTTCATAACCGCCATCTTAAATCTGGTTTGATTTTCTTAAATGGGAAAAGGAACTTGTAAAATGTCATTCTGGCCTAGAATTTCACGAGAAATATGTTTCTGAAGTCCGTTTTGCCGTAAATGGATAATTGTAAGGAATAAGGATATGTTACGCTAGTATGATGTTGAACACCATCTCCGGCTGTCAGGTTAGGATATTTTTCTTTATCTTTTT
>JAGDQP010029007.1:0-14011 GCA_022664845.1 Lepisma saccharinum
TTGGCCAATCTTACCTAACACATATTATACAGAAATTGTACACATTCACATCACTTTACAAAATATAACTCCGTGTAATGAGAAATTCATTACACAATACCTCGACAAATTAAAAAAAAGATAAAAGAGAAAAAGAAAAAAATATAATCGGCGATCTCTTAATAAGTTAAGTGTCATTTATTTGTGTCACTTTTATATAGTATTTTTCAGTGTTCTTTCTTTCACACACAAATTTGAGAAATATATTTGTTTGCAACTAGATTAATTGTAGAGCTTTTCCCCTGTGTTTAATATTTGTTACTGAATCACTTACACTATTGTCTATTTCGAAAATGATATTTAACCTTTGGTTTATCTTTACTATCGTTTGTATCTTTTGAAGCATAGGCTTGTTCCCAGTCTTCAACAAACTTAGGAACTGGATAAATATTGCGAAGTTTATCACAATGAGCTTTCACTTTTTTCTTGGTTTTGCAATGTCCAATTGTAAAATTGTTCCTTCCAACTTGTTTAATTATTATGAAAGGTCCACCCTATTTTGGTGACAAACCAGCCTAGATGTGCTTAGCAGAGTTCGACAAATTGACCTTTCTTAGTTGCACTTTACCTCCTACTTTGAACGGGTTAGGCTTCCGATGCTTGTTGTAGTAACTAGCCTGTCTTCTTTGGGCTTGTCGCTGGAATGAATCTGCCAACCGGTTCACTTCTTCAATTCTTTGGTCCGCATCCCTCACATACTGTGTTTCTGATTCTGCAACATACTTTCGGATATGATGCAATGTATCTAATTCGGAAGGACCACGCATCTCTCTTCCAAAATGCAGTTTCGCCGGATTAAAATTAGTGGAAGCGTTTACTCGAGAGTTGAGGGCAAACTCAAGAGGTTTGAGGCATAAATTCGACTTATTGTGTGTTTCGCAGAACATAGCTATGCATTTCTTAACTTGATTAATTGCTGCTTCCGCCAGATTTGCAAACGCTCTGTAACCGGTTATATGTATTTCTTTTGTCTTTAACAATGACAAAATATTCTTCCATAGTTTGTTAGTGAAAACACTATGGTTATTCGAAATTACTGACGGATAAAAATTCAATTCGCAGAAAATCATTAATAGGCACTCGCTTACTGTTTTGTCTGAAACTTGTCTCAACGGAAAAATCCCTACAAAACGAGAGAATGCGTCAATAGCACAAAATATGTAGACAAAACCAGCTGAGGTCCTACATAATGATCCCATTATATCGATATAAATACAGTCGCCAGGTTGTGATACTTTATTGGAATTCATAAACCCAAACTTCTTTTCTGTTGTTGGTTTAAACTTACTATATATACTACAAGATCTGATATATTCGGTTACATCTTTATGAATGTTCAACCAAGAAAACCTAGCCTTTATTCTAAGTAATGGGGTCCTAATCCCACCATGACCACTATAAACAGAATTATGATATGCTACTAACACCTTTAACATAAGACAAGAAGGAACCCATACTACAATTCTACATCTACACTCTACTTTCTCTACAACATTACGCAACAATAACCCATCTTTACTAATAAAGGATTCAGGTAGAAACTTATCATATATTTGCTTCTCATGCTTATTCAGTTCAACTTCCCTACCTAATAATAATTGATATAAATTTTCCAAAAATTAATCAGTTTTCTGAGCTTCTATAAACTTTTCTAGGTTTACCAGATCACTTACAAAAGAACTAATCTTAACTGAATTATCTCTATCGGTTTGACGATTCAATGGCAATAATTCGAAGAACTGTTTCTTCTCTTCGTCAATGTCTGCAAATATTGGTGTACCACAATTAACAGTTGCGGGAATCGGGTTTTTCTTCTTTCTCCAACTCTTGGTCTTCTTGCCATCATAAAATTCAGCTGCACATATATCTTCCTTAGCTAATTCGCCATGTTCGATAATTTTTCCATCTTCCATTTGGATTCGAATAAATCCATCCTTATCCAACTCAGATTCTAATTGATAGTTTTGCTCCATTAAATCAGTTCCGACGAAGTCTTCCGACAACGAATAGTTTTCTTCAATTCTACTTAAGTAGTTTACAAACATTTTCTTTCCAGGTAAATGTCGAACTGACAACAAAACATTGTTGCACGTCTTGCAATTAAGATCAAAAAACACTGAACTGCTGAACAAGACTATATTATTCGTAAAAAATTAAATTACATGTAACGTTTCGACCTTCTAGCCAAGATCCTCATCAGACATACACTCTTTAAATTGGCCGAAACAAGCAGCCAATCAGGTACGCCCGATCAAGCAGCCTCCCCATTGGCTGGAACAATCAGTCAATCAGAGACGCCATAAAACATCCCATGTTAACAAAAGAGAATCAACATGAAGCAAACATTGAGGCCCCTAACACCTCATTTAACATACATATCCCTGTGTTTGTCAACAATAATCTTCCATTCTTTATTAATGCTAAAACCTTTAGTCCAGTTCACTAAGTTCTTATCTTCTTCTTTTTCTATCCACCAGGCCTCCTTCCATTTTCTAGGCCACATACTATCTTCATATTCTAACACAATCTAGCACTTTTTCCCAGTCCACATTATGTCCTTTTTCTTTTACATGTTTGAATATAGCATTACTCTCTCTACCATATTTCACATCGCTTTTATGTTGTTTAATTCTTTCTTTCAACAATTTACCCGTCTCTCCAATATACTTCATATCACAATCCTCACAGTTAATACAATAAATGACACCTTTCTGCTCCTTCTTCCCTCTATCCTTTCCTTTACTTCTGACCAAATCCAAAAACTTTCTACTACCTTTTCTGTACACTCTTACACCCTGCTTTGTGTATGTCTGATGAGGATCTTGGCTAGAAGGTCGAAACGTTACATGTAATTTAATTTTTTACGAATAATATAGTCTTGTTCAGCAGTTCAGTGCTTTTTGTAAATGTCGAATGTTTAAATTAAACCTCGATAGACGATTTACCTAACGAGTTAAAACTCCTGGAAGATTGGAAGCTTTGAAAATAGACAATATAGCGCTGTGATCACTATAAACGTAACAAGTCTGACCTGACACCAATAAATATTTTTCAAACCGTTCTACGGTTAGAAGAATTGCTAATAGTTCGATTTTTGTGGTAGAATATTTTTGTTGTCTCTCATTAAGTTTTTTACTACCAAAAGCTACTACTCAAAGACGCCTTCCTTCAACTTTGTGCGCACGAGCAAAACCAACTGCCTTTCCTGACCCATCAGCAAATAGATACAATTCTTTGGATAAATCCGGTAATAGGAGCGATGGATTTAAAATTAAACGTTCCTTTAATGAATCAAGTGCTGATTGACACTTATCATCCCACCTAAACGGAACGTCATGTTTTAAAAGATCAGAAATTGGTGAAGCTACTTTCGCCATGTTAGCTATCATGGTACGAAAATACGAAAAGAATCCAAGTAACGCTTGAACCTGCTTCTTATTCTTCGGCGGCTGAGTCTGTGCTGCTAGTCTTCTTTTCTCTTCTGTACAACTTATTGATCCATTTCCTATTTGAAAACCGAGGAATTCTATCGATTTCTACGAAATTTGCATTTTTCTTGGATTTAAAGCTAAATAGGCTTTTCGTATCTTTTCTAACAAACTCCTCAAATCTTCTAAATGATCTTCTTCACTTCTAGAAGAGACTGCCAAATCATCATAAAATATTACTGTTGACTTAAAATAGCTATCGCCTAACAATATCCATTAGCTTGTTTGAAGTCGCCGCGAGGTCTTTAAGACCATAACAGCCAGTGATAAAAGTATAAATACCATGCGCTGTAAGCAATCCACAAAATTTCTGCGAGTTTTCCTCGATCCTTATACTCCCATAGGCATTACAGAGATCAATTACACTAAACCATTTGTTGCTCCTAAGAATGAAATTACCTCTTCCAAATCTGGTAACTTTCTTTTCTCCGTTTTCGTGACCTTATTTGCAGATCTACAATCAAGTACACATTTCCATTAGCCTGATTTCTTCTTCAGCAATATTGGACTACTCAAATAGGGCGTGTAGGCTTGTTTGATATGAACTTGTTCTTCCATCTCATCTAAGATTGTTTCAATATTCTTCTTTTCTCTTCGCTAATTGGCCGAAGACGGGTTGAGAATGGAGTATCATCTGTTACATCTATTCTGTGCTCCAAAATAGGTGTTATCATAGGGGTGCTTGAAAATACATCTTCATACTGAAGCAAAACATCTAAAAATTTCTCCTTCCAATATGTACTCAATTCCGAATTACCTACAGCTTTATACAACAAAGATCTGACATCTTCTTCTTCTGTGGTCGCAACTTCGTGAATATCATTGTCAAATTTACATATCGGAAATTCAGTCTCATCAATAAACCATCCACCTTCATAAATACATAGATTCATTCTAGCCTTAAACATAAAATCCCTACCAAATATGATATTTCTAATCAATCTAGGTACTACAATAAAGCGTTGTTTAATTTTCAAATCATACATATTTACAATCGCATATATCTCTCCAGCAGCTTGAATACTTCCATCTGCTAATCTTATCAACACAGATGTCTTTTTCATAATTGCACCATTTTGAATCCATTTACCAGCTAGTTCAGAAGAACATGCACATGAAGAGCTGCCTGTGTCTAACAAAGCTATAGACTTCACTCCAAATATAATACACGAAACTAACGGAAGTTTGGACTTCTCTTTGATTCGTTTACTTGACTTTTTCTTCGATTCCTTGGGTTTCACTTCTTTCTTCTTCGCTGTCCGTTTTTTGACTTGCTATATTTAAACAAATATCTTCTGTCAAAGATTTCTCATCGAACCTAATTATCTTCCTTTCATTTCTTAGAACAGAATCAACTTTTCTCTCCTCTCCAGATGTAGATCCATTATTTTTACTCAACTGAGCGTTATCTTCAATTCCCTTATTGGAACTTTCAGAAGACGAAACTTTTTCTCCGATACCTTTTGCAGAACTTGTCTCTTCTTCTTCCGCCACAGAATTATCTGAAATATTACGAAGAATTTCTTGTAACCTTTCCTTAGGCAACTTACTGTATGGTTGTGGCGAGAATTTACGGGAAGTTTGATCGTCATCTCTGTGTCTTCTTTTTTCTTCTTTCCTTTCCTTGTAAGGAATAAACTCGAAATCAAAAGTATGCTTGTCTTCCTTGAAATCCCCATGAATTGGTAGCTATGTATAGTACCATCCTAGCCTTTTCTAACAAATCAGGGCCTCCAACTATCTCATGGCTAAGCTTAAGTCAAACACATTTACCATCAAAATAAATGTTCCTATACATATAACCTATAGACTTAGTATTTCTTTCCGCTAACGATATTTCTTCTTTACTTCTCGTCATCTTTGCACGTCTACGCATCATTATCTGGGCAGTGGACCAATTTACGAGAGAGATCTTGCTCCCGGAATCGCAGTATATTTGCCTATTCAGACCATATATTCTTGCATTGATCAAAGGTTGTCGGTTTCCTAACCTTTCGCTATTCTTCTGACTACTAACTGTTTGCGTCCTAGTTTCCATGGACGAAACTTGGTTTTTATCTCTTTTTTTCTTTTGCCAACAATCCTCTATTTTGTGTCCAAAACGAGAGCAAAATTTGCATTTTATTTTTTGTTTTATACGGATCTATATGGCTGTTCTTATCAGTATTATACTTCAATCCATTGTTTTCTATTCTAGAGAAATATGCTGAGTCAAACGCTTGAGGCATTAATTCTGCAGCACTATTTCGTACCGTTCCTTGTTGGATAAAAGCCAACGGATTACACTTAAGCTCACTCTTTTCAGCTGGAGGAGCATAGAACAAGTTTTGCAATAAAAACGATTGAAGTTTGAGAGCTTTTTGCTCCAATTCCTTCAGAGACGTAATAGTATTTTCCATACTGTGATTTCTAAATTGTAGGTGACGGTGATCTATCATGAATTGCACCTGATAAGTCTCGTCAGGAACTTTATCCAATCTCGAAAACATTCGAGGAATCTTTCTTATGAAAGAAGCAAAACTCTCCGTGGGTTGCTGGTAGGTATTTTCTAAAGTGCGTTGCAATTCTAAGTTTTAATTGAAAGTGTACCACTCTTGCAGTAGCTCTGAACGAAATTCAGAATAGCTCGCAAATGGTTTTTTTGAAAAGAAAAGAAACTCTGCCGTCCTTTGTTAACACTCTAGGGATTACCAGATCTAGCATGTGTTGGTCTGTTAGGTTCTTATCAGCTTTCAATTCTTGCAAGTCTTCTAAGAATTGAAATATATCTGTCTTTTTATTGTCTCCATCAAAAACTGGGTGAACTGGCTTTATTTCTACTAGAAATTTCAGTGTCCTACTGGCTTGTGCACTTTCTGGCTTAGTTTGTGGTGGAGTAGTCTGTGTTTCTTGATCCTGTGAACCAATCGCCTCCTACGAGAATTCAGATCACTTATCATTCTAAGGATTTCTTGCTGAGAGTAGTTAGACTCGGTGTCTATATCTATAGCTTGTTTTTCTATGTATTGATCCATGGTTATAGTTCTAAAGAAAGATCGTAATCTCATGAAGAACTGTTAAATAATCTTGCTAAAATATATTTGTGGCTTTATTCTTAATAAAGCAATTGTTTAATGTTCGGGCGCCACTTTCTTGTAATGTTATGGTGTTGTTGTTTTGTTTATTGGGAGCTGTGAATTCTTTTTATAAACAGTGTCACCTCATGTAATGAATGAGAAATAATTACGTGATATGGTATAAGAGGAATGCCACTTCTTCTGATATAACGTCTTGCTAATACCTATCCGGTTTAGTAATAAACACAGCTCACTTATGTGTCAACAAATTTGATACAAGAGAATAATCTATATGTTTGGCCCTTTTGTTTGTTTCGCATGAAAAAGGTTCTCCGCTAATGGTATATAATACGCAAGCAATAATCTGAATCGATATCAATAACCTTGTTCCGCAACTAAAAGGTCTCTCGCTCTACTGTGATATACCTGTGATCAGTAGTTACCAAACTATTTGCAGCTAAATGGTCTCTCTATCGATATGATGTCTTTACTTGTTGACCTTTCGATTTACAAGTAAAAGATCTCTCGTGAACCATTGACTAAAAAGTACTTTATGAAAGTGAAAGTATTCACATCGAAAAGGTCTCTCTAAGACGAATATTTTATAAGACCATTTAACTAGAGCATCGAAAGGATTCCTCTACTCGACTAATGGCAAATTGTTAAACAAAAGTAAACCTAAAATTGTTTGCATGTAAATAACTTATTCCAGGCCTTCCTTTCTCTCTTAAATTTTCAACACGTTTCAATAATTTAGACTAACGGCCATATCACCATACAAAAGATTAAATCAACATATTTTTCGCAGCGAACTACGAATAACACAAGGTCTTAGGAGGATTCTTGTAAAAACAAATTAAACACAAATTTACGATTTTAGCAATGATACTGCGCATAGAAATGTCATAAGCTCTATCACTCTGATTCTCAATTTAGAGACTTAATCAGTGGGTATTTTAAATAATTTCATGTCAACATGTCTCGACCTTTGTTGTCACACATTTGTATTTATGAGTAATACTGAGATATTGTATAATCAGGCGAATAAAGCACTTTAATCTTTAATCGTTTGTTTCACTAATTAGGTATTATATCATCAAAATTCAGAATATCTTTTTAACCAATATCTTCCATAAAAGTGAAAAGAAAAGATTCCCAATTAGTTTCTCCCGGAAAATATTACTAATGGAAACAGAATCAATTATGCAAAATTGACTCTCCCAATTCCATCCACCAGTTTATTCTAAATACCAGCAATTTAAAAATAACCTCATGCATCCATATACCACCATTTACTACTTTGGAATCCCTTCAATTAGCCAATTGAAGTACCCAAGATTCCACCAAAATGCTCTAATCCCTTTTTGATTCACCAAAAATCCCTCATGCATAGAACCAAAAGATTTCCCTTTTTTCCCATGCGCCAGTTAATAGGTTATTGCCGTGATAACTAGCTACTAGAAGTTTACTACTTAAAAAGAAAAGAGAAATTAGTTATGTAATTAATGTACTCCCATAGGAGAAAAAATAATAGGGATAGGCACAGAAATTCTATCAGAAGTAATTGTTTCCGACTTACTCCACCAATTCAGTCGTAACAATTCTACTGAGCCCTTTCTATTCACCTTGAATAGGTTCGCTTGCTTACTCTACTCCCGAAAATTCTATTTTCTACAGAAAAGGAAAAATAAAGATAGAAAAATTCTATGATAATTACATCTACAAGGAATATCAATGAGAAAATAAGAAAGTTAATACTCCACAGAAATGTTTCTACCCAACAGTCACAAGTAAAACACTTTCTTTTGTCAGATCTTAAACTCTGGCCTCGAGCAAATTCATTATCAAACATCTTAAAAAGTGCATAGAAATAATATTTCATAAGACACACGCTCGGTCAGTACTTAAAATCAATAGACTGAGGTAATTCCAGGTCTCTTTTACGAGCTTCTTTTTAATTTCTCCTTCTCACTCTCTCCCCCCTCTCTCTCTCTTTTCCTTGAGACAAAAATATTCAGTTGGGTTTTCCATAAAAATACCACAACATGTTTCCTACCTGGCGACCAATTCATCGGCTTATCTTTTCAGCCATAATTACGGCTTTTATTAGTATAAGTACACACTCCATTCGAACCTATTATGTAAGAATAAAGCCTCTTTCCAGCCGATGGCAGCTATTGTAATCCTATTACAGTTTCCGTAGCCTTTCTTTTCAACTGACCATCTTGATGCTTCCTCACGACTGACCACAGGGCGCGAAAACTCCGTTTCCCCTAACGCTTCTTTTCTTCTCCCAGAAGGAGGGAGGGGAGCGAAAAACAAGATCAGACATATGTGTGTTAGTTTTGGGCAAACGAACTGTCAGAGTCACATAACTTCTGCAGCACAAAAAAACAGCATTTTTATTTTAAAGGAGACTTGGAAGAACTAAGAAAGAAACATAGAGAAATTAAAACAATAAAGTAAATATACACGAGTACAAAATACACACTTTAAATACACCAACAAAATATACGTTGTTTCCTAAAATAAAATAGAAAGATTAAATACAAAAATCATTTACAACCTCTTTCAAAAAAATAGTAACAATAATAATAATAATTTCGTTAATCGAAATTTAAGTTGCACATTTACCTAATACTATAATGACTTAATTAATTAGATTGGCCAATCTTACCTAACACATATTATACAGAAATTGTACACATTCCCATCACTTTACAAAATATAACTCCGTGTAATGAGAAATTCATTACAAGTGTATTCACAGATATGCAAATAACGAGTTCCTTTTTGATGATTTTGTGTGAATATTATCTTAGTTACGAGTTGTGTTGCATTTGAATGTATAAAGAGGTACAACAAGAAGTCTCCTAATGTCACATTTCACAGATAAGTAAAAGAAAAACTTCTATCCAAATACACATTTTTTATACAAGTTGATCGCAGGTGAAAATGAATATTTTTCTGCACTTTTCATTATGCTACTTTTTGTGTTAATTCGATAATTTAAAGAAAATAAGTACTGTTTTGATTTTTTTCATAGATTTTCGTTAAGTACAAGAAAACTGACTAAAGGAAATATCAGTAGTATTCAATACATTTCATTAGATTTTTATATTTGGAGCTTATCCTGTTATGTTTCATTCTGCATATTTCGATGTTCACTCTGGAAGATATGTATACTTCTCTTTATGGAGAGCAATACAATATTTTATAAGCACTGACATATACAACTGTGTGTGTGTTTGAATATTTAATCAAAAGACTGCGCGTAAATTAAAGTTGAGCTACAAGTCAGTAATATGTCATATTACTGATGACCTTGCACGTCATATGCAAAATGTATGAGAGACTAAATAGTAACAAATCATTTCGAAATGAACGAAGCTTTTCGAAGGCTATTGCTTTTCCCATATCTCGACAAAGGCGAGGCGAAATTCATTCATAGACACAAAATCATGCCGGGTAAGCGAAGGTAGGTTAATTGAAGCCAGATTATGTCTCATCTATTGCATCTTGCCATCGTCATATCGGACACATTCTAATTCCCGTCACCGAGCCGCCGTGTCTCAGTGGTAGAGCGTTGGTGTAGCATTCGGGAGGTCGTGGCTTCAATCCAAGCGGCCAACCATCCTGAGTGAGGGTTTTCCGTTTCCTTCTTCAGTCACACCAGGCAAATGGCGGAATGACACCTTCAACTTAGGCCAAGGCTGAACCTTCCAGCATCCTTGCCCCTCCCCTATCCAAGGCTGAGCCTTAGATCCCTAAAGGCCATAAATAAAATTCGAGTATCTAATTCCCGCCCTTCCCAACTGCAAATAGTTTCCTCTTCACCGACATTTCTGCTTTATTCTCCATTAATTCGAGAGGGCAACGCTTAATTTTTTCCATATTAACGAATTTCAAAAACTCATCTTACAGTTTCTCCAGCAAATTTGACCTTTCAGTTTACCCGTCTATGGAACTTAACCTGAAATTAATAACTAATTTATCGAAATTACAGTGTAGTTAGCATTTTTTCTGTTTGAGATTTTTTAAAATTATATACGGCATATACAAGCTTAAGGAACATATTGCATGTAATAAATGATGGGAAAATTAATGACTTGGAAAACCTCTGGACAAGATGAACCAATGGTGGTTTGTCATTGCCTTCCTCTGGATGCCCTTGACGGACTTTGAATTCACAAATCTGTGTCGCATTCGCAGAACCCCATCCCTATCCCCTTAATGATTACGGCTACCCAGGTGGACATAGTGAATCTACGGGAATGAACCTATTACTTTATTTATTCTGCGTAATAATATCGATAAAATGTAACATTTAATTTTGACGTTTTTTTAATTTTTATTTGTTTATGGCCTTGAGACAGTTTTCACTCACTCCGGCAAAGGGCAGTGGAGAGGAAACTACACTCCGGCATTTGTATTGTGGGACAAAAAGTCCTGAGTGAGAATGGGTGGTATCAATCCCAGAACTTTCCGATTGCTAAATCACCGCTCTGCTAACTTACCTACGGTGGTTTAGTTGGATGGCTTTGTTAATGTGGGCGATATTGTGACTTTTGTAGTACGTATTAAATATTACTTCCTTGTCTTTCCATCAGTACTTACTGATTTTAATGTCATTTATGTAAAATATATAAAAATATCCTGTGTTATCAGCTTTTCGAGGATCCTTTATTCTTGGTAATCAGCAGTCTTACACAGTTAACGACTACAGATATCGATATTTTTCATTGTACAGTGTTTATTCTACTAGAAGTTTTCCATTCACGCGCACCTGGAATTTATTTAAACGTTCCCTAATAAACAAGTCTGATGTTGGTGTAATAACATCAGATTTATAATTTATTTTAAATATTATCTGTATGATGTGCACAAAACAATAGGGATTTCGTGGTTTACTTCCAAACGCAAGATAAGCGCGTCATAAGAGAAATTATCGCTTTATTCACTTAAATTGGTGATTATTCAATGAGTGAGACGTGCCTTAGCCTGTATTTGAGCGTCTTTTTAGATTCGTTTGCTCCTTCCTCTATAGACATATATAAGTCGGATCCTTTGACTCGGAGTAATTGGTTTTACCATATAAAATAACCAATATTTGTTTACTCTGGCCCAAAGTATTTAAGGGCATGGCATTACTTAGCTTTGGTAATATATTTTACTTAATATGAAGATATTCACGAAATAGCATCGCTCTAATAATGATGATAAACAGTTTTGGTATTGTTTTAAGTTATGTAGGATTTATTGTATTAATATTTGACTAGGTTTTGGATAGTCTCCTTATGTTATGTAGCCAATTGATTGCTAGGATTTTTAGCTTTTTTGAGCAATTTATAGATCAGCATGCCTCTTCATTTAATGTTACTTGAAAATTTAGAGCTTGGGTTTTGTCCTTGTTAAGTTCTATTCCAGCTATTCTTTTGAAAACTGTCAGTAGTTCTTGTATTGTGTTGAGTTCTACTTCTGACGTCAAAATGACTGTCATATCGTCCGCGTATATCAGGCTGCGGAGAAGGTGGGACAGTAATGACACGCCTATCAGTGCTTAATCAATATCATATGTGTATGGAATCATTGTTAACGCGAAAATCTGCGACGCGCATTCACAACCTTGTATACAATGTATATACGGCCTGCGTCTTGAGCTGATATGATGCTCCAGACCTTGATAGGATGTTTTAAAGTTTGTTCCACTAACTGGGGCAAGAATTCTTTAGCAGGGATGAATACTATAGTCCGAAGTTTCAGAAATGTATTCATCCGCAAAACACACTTGAAAGCATAGTAGCACAATAAATGTGAATTTTACTCACACTGGCATATTATGTTAAAGAATACCAGATTACATAGAAGACATTTAATATTTATTAGCTTGTTCCAGTCATTTCCAAATTATGTTGCACTTCTGTTACAAAGATGAGTGTCTTCCGTTTAGCCTTCTTGCGAGGACGGCATGCACTTAATCTAACAGCGATGAATCTTCGGCGGACAGTTGAATCACAAACATTTAACCCTACGTTTCTATTTAGATCTGATACTATAAATTTGTAGGGCCCGCGGGGCCAACTAGGGGCATTTTTAGCCAATTTAGGTTACTTTCGTCCTTCGTTATCATAAAAATATTTGTTGAAAAATATATATTGTAAGGATTGTTTGTACCAGACACTTCACCAGGGTCGCGCACCAAGCAAACATCCAGGAACCCGCCGAGGTCAGCCGAGAGTGTAATTTCCTAATGTGTCCTTGATGTTGCTTGAACTGGAAGTGGACAAATTGCTTGCATTCCTATTACAGTTCCTTTTAGTCAATAGCCAATAATTATTTTTGTCATTTTGATAAAAATCTGAAATGTTTGGGTTTAATTGTTCATGAATTTGGACTAGTTAAAGTACGTTTTTTTTTTATTATATAGGTTAATGTACTTTGTAAGGAGTTCATTTTATTTATTGTTTTTTCAGTATGTGTAGCCATATTTCTGTGTGGTTAAAAAAAAATCTGCCCCATCCCGTTTCCTATGTTCAAAAGTTCATTTGTAATTTATAAATTTTTAAGAAGTTGTGTGTACATTTATTATTCTTTTGATTAGAGTGTGTATAGTATAATTTATTTTTCTTTTGTTGTTTACTGTTTTTGGTTAGGTTAAGATTTGTTCGTTTTTCTTTTTATTTTGTAAAGAACTACCTGACTATGTAAATGTGTCCGTCTACCGATTGGATAATGTTAAGGCGGCACTGTAGGAATTCTTCAGAAATTTTGTTTATGGCTGATTGAAGTTTATTGGAAGAATTATGAATAATGCCAGTAACAGTACCTTTGAAATCCATTTCAGAATAGTCTTAGTGTGTTGCTTTATAATTTCGTTTACTACTTTCTCGAACTCTTGTAAGTTACTTTAAGCTATCATATGATCTATTTTTGAAGGTTTGTATATTTTTTTCTGGATCACTAGCTTTATCTCCTAACGGTCTTAACGAACAATTCGACTCTGCAGTACGGTGTTTTCGTTTTTTGTAAAAGCCGAAGTAGTTTTTATTGAGTGGGATCTTACATAGGATACTTGTATGGTTTCCACCGCATTTGCAACAAGAGTATTAGTTAAAACAGGGCTCCCCGTTATGGTATTGTAGACATCGCTTGCAAGGTAGGGGTCTTAGATCCCCCTACTTTGTAACGCATGAATCCCATTTGAGATGAAGTGGCTTACGAGTGCTGGATCTTGTATGAATAAACGAATTAAAGGGAATGGTCCATTGTTATTCCGTATGCTAATAACAATAGTAATCCGCATTTTGTTTTTGATTCTTGTCTTTCATGTCTTTTTATTGTTAGGTGCACCCTATATTACGAATGAGAAATTTGTTTCAGTAGTCAGCTTCTGTAGTTCTTGTCTATTCCTATCATATTATGACATTT
>JAGDQP010029008.1:6038-23711 GCA_022664845.1 Lepisma saccharinum
TGCGTTTTGGCGTGAACCCCTTCGTGAACAATTTTCCCTTTCTGTGATTGTTTTCTCCTCGTTTAGACCCTTTCTGTATACGATTTATCACTTTTCGTATATGTTCTGACCGTGTTGTAGTTTCGACGTTCTGTCACTTCGACGATCTGACCGTTTGTGGTTTTCGACGTTTTGTCACTTTCTGTATACGATTTGTCCATTTTTGTATACGTTTTGACCGCTTTTCAGTTTCGACGTTCTATCACTTCGACGATCTGACCGTTTGTGATTTTCGACGTTTTGTCACTTTCTGTATATGATTTGTCCATTTTTGTATACGTTCTTACCGTGTTGTAGTTTCGACGTTCTGTCACTTCGACGATCTGACCGTTTGTGATTTACGACGTTTTGTCACTTTCTGTATACGTTCTGACAATGTTGTAGTTTCGACGTTCTGTCACTTCGACGATCTGACCGTTTGAGGTTTTCGACGTTTTGTCACATTCTGTATACGATTTGTACATTTTTGTCTACGTTTTGACCGTTTTTGAGTTTCGACGTTCTGACCTGTTCCCCTCTGCATACACATTCTCGAACATGAATGTGAATCACAATACTTAAGTTGAAGATATGACACTTTGTTACGTTTCGAAAACACTGCAATATAATGTCGTTATTCTAGTTTCGCTCCTAAGAAATCGTATGGATTCATAAAATTCTAGACGATTTCATACAATCGTTGCTGAACGATAAACACATTGCTAGAAATAATATTTTATACCGAGAAGGGTTTATTGTTAAATCAATTATATTACACATTTGCGAAAAACCTATATACAATCTGTATCTCACTTGTTTTACAACCAATCGTTCTATACGATTCTATTGAACGATATGATCTAACAAAAGCGCTGAAACCTTCTAAATTTTTCGTAATTTTAAATAAAATAGTGCGTTATAACTTTTCTATTCCATTGTCACTTCTTTCGTTATATTAACTTTGTAACATTCTTTGTTCGACTCCACAAGCATTCGTAACATTGGGTTTGATCATTGTAATCATTTGACGTCTTTGTATTGTATTTACGTGTTATGATCTACAATAGATTACACAACTATCAATGTTAAACTAGCAATCTCTTGTTCGAATTATGTGCCAAAATATTGAATAAACCATGTCTTATAAGCTAATCTACTACAAGAGGAAAATTGGTAAAAGAAACAAAATTACAAGAAATAAGCTTAAATATACTATTAAGATACTAAAATAAAATTAGTTTGGTTTTTGTTACTTACGTTTCAGAGAAATTCCACAGTTTTATATAATCCTGTTTTGTTGTAAACGTATTCACCGAATCGTTGCTGCGTGATGCAGGTAACAATGGCCAACAATGAAATGAATGGCATATTGTTGTGTGATGCATTAATATTACTTAAATTATAAAACGAAGTATTGCTGAACTGTTTTACTTGGAGCTACATACGACATCGCATCGCGCTGCTATTGTCTGATCAAATAACAATCATCAATAAACACCACACGCATCGTAATACTTGTAATTCTCTGAAACTTTATTAGTGCTCTAATATTGATACTTTCTAGGGTTCATTCTCATCGCAAACCGTCTAATGTTGATTCATTTGTTTCGCAGTGTAGCTGTTCAAGTAATATCTTGTTAAAATGTCACAACCATTATCACGTAAGTGAATTGCGTAGATTGAGTAATATTCAAACAAAAGCGATAGATTTATGATTAAACTGTCTTTTTCAGTTTAGTTTGAATAGTATTTGTTCGACTTGACGTGCTTTATAAACAGATGGTTGCACGTACATATTGTCATATTTAATTCATTACAATTTGTCGACTATATTTGTCATTGTTCACCGTTGATCGCGAATAAGCAAACATGAAACTCGTATGATCAATTTGATAGTTAAGTCATATCATAATCAACTTCGATTGTGTGAAGACTCTGTATCAAGTCAGAAGTATCGATTTTGATTCACAATACTTAAATTGAAGATATGACAGATTGTTACGTTTCGAAAACAATATAATATAATGAGTTTGGAGTTATTCTAGTTTCGTGCCTGGGAAATCGTATGGATTCTAAAAATTCTAGACAATTTTATACAATCTTTGCTGAGCGATAAACACATTGGTAGAAACAATATTTTATACTGAGAAGGGTGTTATTGTTAAGGCAAATATATTACACATTTGCCACAATCTTATACAGAATCTTTATCTCACTTGTTTTCAACCGATAGTTCTATACGGCTCTCGTGGACGATATGATGTAACAAAAGGGCTGAAACTTTCTAAAGTTTTCGTAATTTTAAATAAAATAGTTGGCTATAACTTTTCTGTTCTATTGTCACTTCTTTCGTTATATTAACTTTGTAACATTCTTTGTTCGACTCCACAAGCATTCGTAACATCGGGGTTGATCATTGTAATCACTTGACGTCTTTGCTCTGTATTTACATGTTATAATCTACATGAGAGACTTCCGGTTGAAGATTGCAGGTTGTTGGCACTGTAGCTCTTGGAATTTTAATGTTTTTTACAGGTTTTTATACAAATTTTAAGAGCATTTTTATTACTGTGAGTGTACGAGTGTTCAGTGAATCGAAGTTCAGTTCAGTTCAGCGAAGAGATTATACGTATTCAAGACAGCTCTCGGTCCAACTTTATCAGATGGGCAATAGCATAGAACAGTATAGGGCAGCTATAGGCTGTTGTTCTTCTACGCGGAAGAAAATCAGTAAAATAGCAGTTGTAACAGAGTATGGGAATGACAAAGGAAGCGGGAAGTGTGCTTTAATTAGTGCAACACTTATTGTCTTGCTATTGTTGGCGCAGGCAGTGGAACCCAACCCAGGACCTGAAACGGAGGAGATTAGGAGTTTACTAAAGGTCCTGAAAACCGGACAAGAGGAGATTATAAGTGAGGAGAAAAACATACGTGTCGAACTGCAATTAGCAATTGAAAGAATCTCTACACTTGAGGAACAGTTTAAACAAGAACAACAAAGAGTGGATCGGTTGACAAAGGAAAATATGGTGATCAAGAAGGAACTCGATTACTTATAAGGACAATCAAAAAGAAACAATTTAATTATATACGCTGTCACGGAAGACGTAAATAAACTAGGAAGATGGGAGGAAACAGAGCAGAAAGTGTTAGATATCATAACAAAGTATACAGAAGTGGAAGTGACAAGTGATAAGCTCAGAGGTTAGGGAATAAACTCGGTAAACGCCCAATAGTATTGAAAATTACGGCATTCAAAAAGAAACAGGAAATTATACGCTGCGCGGGCAAATTCAAACAGGGGGGCATAAGTGTAACCGAGCAATATTCCGAAGGTATTAGACAAACAAGGGAAGAACTGAAAAAGCACCTAATACAAGCGAGAAATGAAGGCCATATCGCACATTTACGTTACGATAAGCTCATGGTGAATGGCGTGAAGTACACATTGCAACAGTGTGTTGATTATGAAAATAGCCTGAAACTTGTAAACCAAGCTACCCCACTGTCAAAGGAGGTGGTATCAACCCCTTCTGAGAGCTCAGCTGTGGGGTTGAGAACAAACGAAGAACTCATAAACAGGAAGGTCAGTCTCCGCGACCCTCGGAGGCTAGCAGCAACGGGAGGACCCACTGGGCAAGTGTCAGTGAATGTGTGTGGGGGTGGAAAGTGAGAAGGGGGAGTGGAAGAGTGACTGAAAATAGATCGGAACGAAAAGCCAAAGAAGATTCCCAGGTAAGCCGCTCACTCACTATTCTACATCAAAACATACAAGGATTACTGTCGAAACTCTGTGACTTAGAAGCCCTCGTGCATTCAATAGATCCTTTTGTGGTATGCTTAACAGAACATTGGTTGACGAGCGAAAACATTAAACAAATAAAACTAAAAAACAGCACACTCGAAAACAGCAATTGATAACATATTCACAAACACCCAAGACAACATTTCATATGATATTATAAACGGATTATCAGATCACACAAGCCAAGTAATATCTATACAAACAGACCAAACTATTGTAGACACACACACAATCCAGGAATTTAGAAATTATAATGAAGAAAATAAACAAAAATTTACAACTAGATTGTCCAAAGAATCGTGGAGGGATGTATATAACAAAAACACAGTAAACGAGAAGTTTAATAATTTCTACAGTATTCTACAACAGACATTCTACGCGTGCTTTACTAAAATGACAATAAAAACTAAAAATAAATGGAAGAAAGGTTGGGTAACAAGGGATATAAAAAATCTTAGCAGAATTAAAAGACAAATTTTAGGTGAAATTCAACAATCAAAGGTTAATTAAATACATAAGAAATATTTTTTAGCATGTTATAAAAAGTAAATAAAAAAAGCTAAGTGTAACTACTACACTAATAAAATCATGCGAACTAACAACAGAACACGGATGATCAGGAATGTTGTAAAAGAAAATGTCCAAATTAAAGACAAAAGAACACACCCGAACATAAACTTAAATATAAATGGAACAATAATAAAAGACCCGCGACAAGTAAGCGAAACCTTAAACAAATACTTTACAGAAGTTGCAGAACTTTAATAAAGACACTGAACAGTAACGTATCGGCCTTACAAATACTGCAAACATCTAAACCGCGGAATTCGAACACTATATATATTATGCCTATAACCGAAAGTGAAGTGTTTAACGAAATTTAAAGTCTTAAAGAAACTAAATCAATAAGTGATGAATTTCCAGTGAAAATAATCAAACAAAATAACATATACCTGACACCTATTCTAACTTACCTATACAATGAATGCCTGAGCAATGGTACCTTCCCTTCCCAATGAAAAGTAGCAAAAATAGTACCAATTTACAAAAAAGGAGATAAATCGCTTGTACAAAACTACAGACCGATATCTTTACTTCCTATATTTGGTAAGATTCTCGAAAAACTAATAAAAAAAAGATTAATAGGATTTCTAACAAAACATAACGTATTTTGTAACGAACAACATGGATTTCTTCCCCAGAGAAGCACAACAACTGCAACTTACACCTTCATTGACTATATTCTACGGGCTGTGAATGAAAAGGAATTAGTTTTTGGTATATTCTATGACCTTAGTGCCTTTGATCTTGTAAATCACCAAATACTGCTTAAAAAACTGGAATACTATGGGATTAGAGGAAACGCATTACAATTGCTCCAATCCTACATAACAAACAGAAAACAAGCAGTTGAAGTCACGGGCAATACAGAAGGGAAAAAGATAAAGCATATTTCAAAACAAATGACAATCCAACATGGGGTTCCACAGGGGTCGAGTTTAGGACCCTTAGTATTTTTACTGTACATAAATGATCTTCCTACCTACATAACACAAGGGCAGGTAATTTTATATGCTGATGACACGAGTATCATTGTTAAAGGAAAGGATATAAATGACTTACGCGCAAATATTAATAGAATATTAGAATAAACTAAAACTTGGTTCGACAGTAACAGTCTGATACTAAATGACACAAAAACACAATACATACTCTTCCATAGAAAACAAAATACTATAATAAAAGATATTAAAAATCCCGCAGATTTCTTAAATGTAAACATAAACACCGAAACAACGTTTTTAGGAATAAAAATACACGAAAATCTTAAATGGAGCTGCCACATAGCCCTGGTAAAAAACAAACTTAATTCTAAATTGTTTGCCCTAAGAATACTAAAAGAGACATTACGTAGAAACGCATTAATACAGGTTTATTATGGACTTATTTATCCAATAATAACTTATGGCATCATATTTTGGGGCAACGCATCAGCAATAGCATGAATATTCTCTAAACAAAAGCAGACACTGCAAATCATCGCCGGAGTTAGCAGAAGAACTTCTTGCCAAGAACTCTTTAAACAATACAGAATATTGACTCTTCCTTCTTTATATCTTTATGAAATAGCTTTATATACAAAAATAAACAACGATACACTTATAAGAAAACATAAATATTGTACTAGAAAAAAAGAGGAAAAATTTCAATATTTTACAAGACTA
Organism: Lepisma saccharinum; assembly: GCA_022664845.1. Taxonomy (NCBI): domain Eukaryota; kingdom Metazoa; phylum Arthropoda; class Insecta; order Zygentoma; family Lepismatidae; genus Lepisma; species Lepisma saccharinum. The sequence continues at coordinate 12,087 of JAGDQP010029008.1, forward strand.
ACCCTCGTTCAGGAAGGGTCTAGTCATATGGGTGTCAAAATATAAAATCAGCTGCCAACACATATAAGAAACGAAAAAAACATAAATAGATTCAAGAAACAGCTAAAGGAACACTTGTTGGATAAGGTATATTACGATATCAAAGAATTCTTTCCATAAAATACCACAGCATCTCAACTAACTACTGCTTATTTCACAATTTCATTGTTTTATTACATCTATATTACAAATTTTATTTTCTAGGTTAAAAACGTATTGTCTATTCTATACAACATTTTAATGTCGTGCAATTCCATATATTAGTGATTATTATTATGTATTTTGTAAACCTATTATATATTGTGTACTATTATTATGTATAGATTTGTTCACAAATCTATATAGCAAAAAATATTGTCCAAATCACGAATGTTATTGTGTACATTACAATACGTTATTTGACTGTACTCAAAATATAAATATCGTATAATACCATTGTTAGTGTCTGAACTCTCCAGACACCAATGTATATTGGTTATTGGAGTAATAAAAATTCAAATTCGAATTCAAATGTGCCAAGAAGTTTAAAAAGTCCAGTTAAAACTAGTGTAGATTGAAGAATTTTTATAATGTAAACAAACATCGCGACGAGCTCGAGTGAATAAGTGTTCTTTTAACTGTTTATTAGTCAATAATTATTTTAGATGCCTTAATACAATTATTCCTCTGTGTGACATAGATGAAGTGAACCCTCTATTTTAACTCTTGCTGGTGATACGTTGAAGTTTGGTATTATTATCATCACTAAGTGTTAGTTTTGGAGGCAGCCATTTGCATTCTCTATTTACCCGGAAGTTGTGGATCGATCTATGGTTCTTGTAATCGTGAATCGACTCGGTATGAGAAAATTCTCATTCAAAATTGTGTTCATTATCTATCATTAAACCGTACCTCATTTGTGGTCAAATTTGGTGATTCTTTTGCCTGTTTGCTACGAGCATTTTGGTGACTGTGTTTGTGTTCAACTCTACCCGGAACACCTTTTGGTCATTTATTTATTTATATAAATACTACCAGATTATTAATTTGTTCCAGTTGATTTTCAGGCACCAGACCGTAGAATAACATTGAACAATTAGTTATCCTCTTATCAATTAGCAGCCATATTTTTTACTTGTTGCTAATATTCACCAATAATTACTTTCGAACAGTCAACACTTCCAGCATGAAAATTTGCCGAGTGCTGGAGTAATTTGTATGATCTCTGATAGGAAATCTAAGATATTCGGAAAATTTAAGATTTTCTCTTAAATTTAATTAACATAAATTAACTTGTATTTAACATTGATTCGATGAAGTCTACTTAGTGACCAAAAATCACCCCAATTCATCTACAAATCTGTGGGAAATTTTGCGAGGAACTTTGGTTGTTTTTCTTTTCTCCTGTTTTCCATATTGAGGAAAACTGTGACTAGCTGTGAAGGCCAGGTGTGCAGCTTTTATTGATCTCACTACAGGAAAAACCTTTTATATGTTGTTGTTTCTTGGAAGTATTTTGAAAGCGAGTGAAAATTTAATGATTGTAATCACATCATAATGATATGATACAGATAGATGTTTATGGAAACAATACTGTTTCTTGTATAATTCTTGTAAATTCTTGATCATTCAATATGATTAGGAACGACATTTTTGAGAGTCTTAATAGTGATTCGAGTGATAACGAGAAATTTTCTCTGTCTAAGATCAAGTGTGATAACTCGAGAATCACGAAAAGATTCAACCCGTCTATACAAGGGAATAAACGGACCCTGTGTACTGTAAAATATCCCCCATCTAATTTAACCTGTGTTACACATCGTCATTTTGTTTTCAATAATGATCTCCATTTGAGGTCACATTTGCAAATTGAACATACAAGTGACAGATTTCAGTGTTCTAAATGTGGTAAGCATTTTAGTGGGTTTTCCCTAGTGGAATCTCACTGGTCAAAGTGTAAGTTGAAATTGCGAAGCGAGAATTCTTGCATTGCTGCTGGTAAGAAACATCGAACTGAAGATATAAAGGATCAAAATGCGGACGCAGGGTACTACGATACAATAAGCAAAGCCAAAGTCGTCAAATGGTCAAATGGTGATTGTTCACACTCAGGTAATATTGAAGAAATAAAATCAGTTAATTAATGTGTACAAGGCTGTGGTGAAGGTGAGGCGCTAAATTGTGAAAAGGTTGTTACTGAATTCGGCTGTAATTTGGATGTTACTGGCACAGCGATGATGTCGTTTTTTGATGTTTGCGATAAATCCTTGCCGAAAACTAAGCTAGCAATAGATAGATTAGATGATTTAGAAAAAAACAGCGAATGCAAAATTAAAAAAGACACCGTGGGTTTGGTTAGTAAGAACTCATGCTCCAATAATGTAGGGGAAAAGCAATTGGTAAATACAGGGGTACATAACCAATCTGCAGAATTTAAGGTAACTAGATGTGATATGGGGACTCTTGTTAAATTGGAGGACGTAGATGTCTTATATCATAAGGTAATAACATTGGAAAAGGAAAATAATCTAGCAAAATTTAGATTAAAGAAAGAATTAATTGATTTAAGTATAACGGATGATGAAGTATCTATTTGGGATACATCGCTTATTAACCTAATGGATCACTTTATCACAGTGATTACTGAACAAATCTAAAAAAAATAATGAAGTACGGTCACTTGAAAGGATGGAAATTGATGAATGAAAGGGTCAATCGTTGTTAACTAGAAGAACTGAGGAATTAAACAAAAATAAAATATTTCATTTAACTGACGACGTAACTTTACTAGAAGAAAAATTAAACCAAGAGAGATTGTTATTTGAGAAAGATCAAAAAGGTAAAGTCACTGAAATACAAAGGCTCAACGAGGTTATAGTAAATTCAAACTTCAATACACAGCACATTCAGTCCCAACTGCAACAACGGGACGTTCTGCTAATGAATATTATAGAGGAAAATGACAATTTAAAATTAAAATTAAATGCATTGGAAAAGGTATTGTTTGACAAGGCGTCTTCTGAAAATGTGAATGTACAAATCCACGAAAAATGCAGCGTTGCGACAAGTACTGTACAAGGTACATCACTTGTAGTCCCAGAAACAACATCTAAATCAACACAAACAACCTTTGTGGTTTGTTAAATAAAAGTTTTATTTCTGCTAGAGGTAAATTTGGTAAACGAAACAAAAACAAATCTATAAAAAATTTTGCTTGCAGCCATGGTAAAGGATTAACATCCTTGCTTAGAGAAAAAAGCTCTCTAACGATCTTTGGGTCAATAAAACCCGGTGCAAAAATACATGATATTCTAAGTAGTTCAGTTTCAGAAATTGATATGACAAAGGCTGCAGATTTTTGTAGTCCTGTTAGCAGGATCGAACGATGTATAATACAATGAGGGTAAAAGGAATGTAAACACTATTAGACACTTTTTGGCCCCACACACTTACATAAATACTATTGTTTATACAACACCTATGAGGTATGATTTACCTAAATATTCCGCTATAAATGTAGAAATAGATCGCGTAAACGCTGAAATCATGCATCTCCAAAAATCTTTCAAAAACTTGTTTGTGTTAGATATCCATAAGATTGGCCGAAGATCCCACACGCGACATGGACTGCATTTGAATCATTTAGGCAAAACATTGATTTGTGATCAAATATTATCGATTGTAAACACTTTTCCACATAAGACACATAAAAATCATTGCTCTACCATGGGAACCTTCGGGAAACTAATGGACGCACCTGCATATCTTAGGTTGCAGGTTAGACACTCTTCTCTTACTCCTCCTCCCATAATTACTTTGGATCACATGTTAAGTCATCTAAATCGACTGAGTTGCGACTCCATAAAACCATCTAAAGGTGATAATATGTTTGTTATTGCACACATAAATATTCACTCTTTTAAGAAACAAAAGGTAAGAATTGGAAGTGTTGCTGGATGAATTGCTTTGTCATATTGTCTCTCATAATAAACAGTGGTTAAATGAAAGTGAAATATCACTAGATGTCCCGACTAGTTACAAGTTATTATTGTAGAGGTGAAACTGGATATGGTGGTGTGTCATTATACATGCAGAAAAATGTTGACATCAGGGTCGAGTCGTTGGATTTAGAATCGCTTACTATTCTTAGGGATTTTGAGGTTTCGGGAGTGGTACTGATTGATCTAAAAATCATCTTAGTATCCCTCTATCGCGCACCAGATGCTAATATTTCAGTATTTAAAGACCACTTTGAACTTTTGATTAAATCGTTGGATAAGTTTGTTAATCATAGTTGGATACTTTAATATAGATGTTAATGTAGACTGTTCGTATGTCTATGATTTCATTAATTTATTTTTATCATTTGGCCTCAGATATTTAAATAATTTACCTACAAGGATGAATGCTTGTCTTGATAATGTTTTAACAAGTACTGAGTTCAACTCTCCAACATGTGGCATATTTGATCTTTTAATGTCTGATAACGCAGGAATAGGGTTGACTATCCAACACACTCCTTATTCTAAAATAAATAAATCCTGTATTATATATAGATCACTAAGAACAAATAACTTGTGTGAATTACGTGATAATCTACTTATGATAGACTTTAATAGAATAATTTGTACAAGTCGTGATGTGAACTCTGCTTGGAATTTGTTTACTAGTATTTTAAGTTCTGTATTAGCCCGATGCTATTCAATGATTAAAAGGCATCTCAATGAATCTAAGCGCCAGGTTAAGAAATACAATGGGTGGTATAATGATGAGCTTGCATCGTTAGGAGTATTGGTGTTCTATTGGTTCATAAAGGCAAAAAATGATACAAATTATATCAACACTTATAAATCAGTAATGGCACGATATAAAAAAGCCGTTAAAATATTTCAAATTCAATATAATGAATCTTATATTCAGAATTCTCCCAATATGGTCTCATCTGCTTGGGCTCTCATCCAAAGGTAATCCAAAGTTTCTACTGAACTGCAGGTAGATATCTCACCTCATACATTCAATCGAAATATTGTTGATAATGTCTTTCAACCCTTCACGACTGATGATAACATACATGATAGAGAATTTAGCGGTAATTTTCTTAATAGGCTATTGTCTAATCAACCATTTCCTGTTACCACTATCACTCCAACCAAAGTGGTTTCACTTGTAAAGAAAATAAAAATATCACGTAATGAAGATGTATTTGGTATGTCTTCATTAGTTTCAAAACCTATAATTGATATTATTTTGACACAACTTGTAGATTTGATTAATTGGTCCGTCTAGACTGCGGTTTTTCCGCACTCTCTAAAAACATCGATTGTTGTTCCAATATTTAAGAAAGGTGACAAACAACAAGTTGATAATTACATACCAATTGCTCTTGTTCCTATATTTTCTAAGATATTTGAACACTGTCTGAGATACAGATTGTGTATAGATTTGTGGCAAATGTGTAATATTATTGCATTAACAATAACACACTCCTCAGAAACAAATAATGTTTCTAGCAATGTGTTTATCGTTCAGCAACGATTGTATGAAATTGTCTATAATTTTATGAATCCATACGATTTCTCACTAACGAAACTAGAATAACGCCAAACTCATGTTATTAAAGTGTTTTCGAAACGTAACAATGTGTCATATCTTTAATTTAAGTATTGTCATTCATAATCGAGAGTCCTGACTTAATACAGTCTTTACACATTCGAATTTGATTATGATGTGATTTAACTATTAAATTGATCATACGAGTTTAATGTTTGCTTATTTGCGATCAACGGTGAACAATTGCACATAAAATTATAGTGTACAAACTGTAATGAAGTAAAAGTGACAATATCTACGTGCAACCATCTGTTTATAGTGTGTATAATGAACGTCAAATCGAACAAATACTATTCGAACAAAAGCGAAAAAGACAGTGTAATCATAAAAGTATCGTTTTCATTTGAATATTACTCAATCTACCCATTCACTTAGGTGATAAGCGTCGTGATATTTTAACAAGTTCTCACTTAAACGAGTACACTGCGAAACAAGTGAATCAACATTAGACGATTTGCGATGCAAATGCACCGTAGAAAATATCAATATTAGAGCACTAATAAAGTTTCAGAGAATTACAAATTTTCGATGCTAGTGGTTTTTAATCTTATTGTTATTTGATCAGACAAAATCAGCGCGAGGCGATGTCGTATGCAGCTCAAAACGAAACAGTTTCGCAATATTTCGATACTAGGTGATACTAATGCATTACACAGCAATATGCATTTCATTTCATTGTAGGCCATTTTTACAAGCATCACCCAGCAACGATTCTTTGAATTAGTTTATAACAAAACAGGATTATATAAAAATGTGGAATTTCTCTAAAACGTAAGTAACAAAAGGAAAACTAATGTTATTGTAATATCTTAATAGTATATTTAAGCTTATTTCTTGTAATTTTGTTTCTTTTGCCAATTTTGTTCTTGAAGTAGATTGACTTTTAAGACATGGTTTATTCAATATTTTGGCACATAATTCGAACAAGAGATTGCTAGTTTAACATTGATAGTTGTTTAATTTATTGTAGATTATAACATGTAAATACAAAGCAAGGACGTCAAATGATTACAATGATCAAGCCCAATGTTACGAATGCTTGTGGAGTCGAACAAAGAATGTTACAAAGTTAATATAACGAAAGAAGTGACAATGGAACAGAAAATTTATAACGCACTATTTCATTTAAAATTACGAAATATTTAGAAGGTTTCAGCGCTTTTGTTATATCATATCGTTCACCAGAATCGTATAGAACGATTGGTTGTAAAACAAGTGAGATACAGATTGTGTATAGGTTTGTGGCAAATGTGTAATATGATTGCCTTAACAATAACACCCTTCTCAGTAACAAACAATGTTTCTAGCAATGAGTTTATCGTTCAGCAAAGATTGTATGAAATTATCTAGAATTTTATGAATCCATAAGATTTCTAGGAACGAAACTAGAATAACGCCAAAATCATGATATTAAAGTGTTATCGAAACGTAACAATGTGTCATATTTTCAGTTTAAGTATTGTGATTCATAATCGGGAGTCCTGACTTAAGAGTCTTTACACATTCGAAGTTGATTATGATGTGATTTAGCTATTAAATTGATCATACTAGTATAATGTTTGCTTATTTGCGATCAACGGTTAACAATGACACATATAGTGTACAAACTGTAATGAATTAAATATGACAATATCTACGTGCAACCATCTGCTTATAGTGTTTATAATGCATGTCAAATCGAACAAATACTGTTCGAACTAAAGCGAGAAAGACGGTGAAATCATAAAAGTATCGTTTTCATTTGAATATTACTCAATCTACCCATTCACTTAGGTGATAATCGTCGTGACATTTTAACAAGATCTCACTTGAACAGCTAGACTGCGAAACAAATAAATCAACATTAGACGATTTGCGACGAGAATGCATCGAAGAAAATATCAATATTAGAGCATAAATAATTTTCAGAGAATTACAAATATTACGGTGCGTGTGGATTTTAATGTTGACTGTTATTTGATCAGACAATATCAGCGCAAGGTGATGTATGTAGCTCCAAATGAAACAGTTTCGCAATACTTCGTTGTATAATTTAGGTAATATTAATGCATTACACAGCAATATGCATTTCATTTCATTTTAGGCCATGGTTACGAGCATCACCCAGAAACGATTCTTCGAATTGGTTTATAACAAAACAGGATTATATAAAAATGTGGAATTTCCGAAAAATGTAAGTAACAAAAACCAAACTAATTTTATTTTAGTATCTTAATAGTATATTTAAGCTTATTTCTTGTAATTTTGTTTCTTTTACCAATTTTCCTCTTGTAGTAGATTAGCTTTTAAGACATGGTTTATTCAATATTTTGGCACATAATTCGAGCAAGAGATTGCTAGTTTAACATTGATAGTTGTGTAATCTATTGTAGATTAAAACACGTAAACACAAAGCAAAGACGTCAAATGATTACAATGATCAGGACAAATGCTACGAATGCTTGTGGAGTCGAACAAAGAATGTTACGAAATTAATATAACGAAAGAAGTGACAATGGAACAGAAAATTTATAACGCACTATTTCATTTAAAATTACGAAATATTTAGAAGGTTTCAGCGCTTTTGTTATATCATATCGTTCACCAGAATAGTATAGAACGATTGGTTGTAAAACAAGTGAGATACAGATTGTGTATAGGTTTGTGGCAAATGTGTAATATAATTGCCTTAACAATAACACCCTTCTCAGTAACAAATAATGTCTCTAGCAATGTGTTTATCGTTCAGCAACGATTGTATGAAATTATCTTAAATTTTATGAATCCATACGGTTTCTCAGGAACGAATCTAGAATAACGCCAAACTCATTATATTAAAGTGTTTTCGGAACATAACAATATGTCGTATCTTCAGTTTAAGTATTGTGATTCATAATCGGGAGCCCTGATTTAATATAGAATAGAGTCTTTACACATTCGAATTTGATTATGATGTGATTTAACTATTAAATTGATCGTACGAGTTTAATGTTTGCGTTTTGCGATCAACGGTTAACAATGACACATATAGTGTACAAACTGTAATGAATTAAATATGACAATATCTACGTGCAACCATCTGTTTATAGTGTTTATAATGAATGTCAAATCGAACAAATACTGTTCGAACTAAAGCGAGAAAGACAGTGAAATCATAAAAGTATCGTTTTCATTTGAATATTACTCAATCTACCCATTCACTTAGGTGATAATCGTCGTGACATTTTAAGAAGATCTCACTTGAACAGCTAGACTGCGAAACAAATAAATCAAAATTAGATGATTTGCGATGAGAATGCGTCGTAGAAAGTATCAATTTTAGAGCACTAATAAATTTTCAGAGAATTACAAGTATAACGGTGCGTGTGGATTTTAATGTTGATTGTTATTTGATCAGACAATATCAGTGTAAGGTGATGTATGCAGCTCCAAATGAAGCAGTTTCGCAATATTTCGTTGTATAATTTAGGTAATATTAATGCATTACACAGCAATAAGTATTTCATTTCATTTTAGGTCATTGTTACGAACATCACCCAGCAACGATTCTTTGAATTTGTTTATAACAAAACAGGATTATGTAAAAATGTGGAATTTCCGTAAAATGTAAGTAACAAAAGCAAAACTAATGTTATTGTAGTATCTTAATAGTATATTTAAGCTTATTTCTTGTCATTTTTTTTCTTTTAAAAAAATTTCTCTTGAAGCAGATTAACATTTAACGCATGGTTTATTCAATATTTTTTCACATAATTCGAACAAGAGATTGCTAGTTGCTCCTAAATCGATTTAGCAAGGTTTCAGTTGGATCAGGAGTAAAATTTTGGTTTAAGAGCTTGATGAATTGCGCTACCCAAGAAATGCGCTTTAAATACACTTGGAAAAACCTGAATTTTACTTCCTATCTTGATGAAATCGACCCTATTGAGTCGATTAAGCAAGGTTTCCGTTGGATCAGGAGACAAATTTTTGGTTTAAGAGCTTGATCAGTTGCGCAACACAAGAAATGCGCTTTAAATACACTTGAAAAATCCTTAATTTTACTTCCTATCTTGTGCTTTAAAAATGTGCTTTAAAAACACTTGGAAAATAGCTGAATTTTACTTCCTATCTTGATGAAATCGACCCTCCTGAGTCGATTAAGCAAGGTTTCAGTTGGATCAGGAGTCAAATTTTTGGTTTACGAGGTTGATGAATTGCGCTACCCAAGAAATGCGCTTTAAATAAACTTCAAAAACCTGAATTTTACTTATTATCTTGATGAAATCGACCCTGCTGAGTCGATTAAGCAAGGTTTCAGTTGGATCAGGAGTTAAATTTTGGTTGAGGATCTTGACGAATTTCGCTACCTAAGAAATGCGCTTTAAAAGCACTTGGAAAATACCTTAATTTTGCTTCCTATCTTGATGAAATCGACCCTCCTGAGTCGATTAAACTAGGTTTCAGTTGGATCCGGAGTCAAATGCTGGTTTAAGATCTTGATGAATTGCGCTACACAAGAAATGCCCTTTAAATACACTTATAAAATCCTGAATTTTATTCCCCATCTTGTTGAAATCGACCGTTCTGAGTCGTTTAGCAAGGTTTCAGTTGGATCAGGAGTCAAATTTTGGTTTAAGATCTTGATGAATTGCGCTACACAAGAAATGCGCTTTAAATAGACTTATAAAACCTGAAATTTACTACCTATCTTGATGAAATCGACCCTGCTGAGTCGATAAAGCAAGGTTTCAGTTGGATTTGGAGTTAAATTTTGGTCCTACAGCTACATGAATTGTGCTACAAAAGAAATGCGCTTTAAATACACTTGGAAAAAACCTGAAATTTACTACCTATCTTGATGAAATCGACCCTCCTGAGTCGATTAAGCACGGTTTCAGTAGAGTCATTAGTTAAATTTTGGTTTAAGATCTTGATGAATTGCGCTACACAAGAAATGCGCTTTAAAATCACTTGAAAAAACCCTCAATTTTACTTCCTATCTTGATGAGATCGAATCTCCAGGGTCGATTAAGCAAGGTTTCAGTTGGATCAGGAGTCAAATTTTTGGTTTACTAGATTGATGAATTGCGCTACACAAGAAATGCGCTTTAAATACACTTGAAAAACCTGAATTTTACTTATTATCTTGATGAAATCGACCCTGCTGAGTCGATTAAGCAAGGTTTCAGTTGGATCAGGAGTTAAATTTTGGTTGAGGATCTTGACGAATTTCGCTACCTAAGAAATGCGCTTTAAAAGCACTTGGAAAATACCTTAATTTTACTTCCTATCTTGATGAAATCGACCTTCCTGAGTCGATTAAACTAGGTTTCAGTTGGATCCGGAGTCAAATGCTGGTTTAATATCTTGATGAATTGCGCTACACAAGAAATGCCCTTTAAATACACTAATAAAAACCTGAATTTTATTCCCTATCTTGTTGAAATCGACCCTTCTGAGTCGTTTAGCAAGGTTTCAGTTGGATCAGGAGTCAAATTTTGGTTTAAGATCTTGATGAATTGCGCTACACAAGAAATGCGCTTTAAATACACTTATAAAACCCTGAATTTTACTTCCTATCTTGATGACATCGACCCTGCTGAGTCGATGAGCAAGGTTTCAGTTGGAACAGGAGTCAAATTTTGGTTCTACAGCTACATGAATTGTGCTACTTAAGAAATGCGAATTAAATAATTTTGGAAAAACTCTGAATTTTACTTCCTACCTTCATGAAATCGACCCTCCTGAGTCGATTAAGCAAGGTTTCAATTGGATCAGAAGTTAAATTTTGGTTTAAGGGCTTGATGAATTTCACTACCCAAGAAATGTGCTTTAAAATCACTTGGAAAGACTCTCAATTTTACTTCCTATCTTGATGAGATCGAATCTCGAGGGTCGATTAAGCAAGGTTTCATTTGGATCAGGAGTCAGATTTTGGTTTAAGAGCTTGATCAGTTGCGCAACACAAGAAATGCGCTTTAAATACACTTGAAAAATCCTTAATTTTACTTCCTATCTTGTGCTTTAAAAATGTGC
>JAGDQP010029009.1:0-23709 GCA_022664845.1 Lepisma saccharinum
TAAATAAAAGATAAACCATTGAAGTGTGACACGTTGCTTTATCTCGTATGCTGCAAAGAGACTCTGAACTCCGATTAATACTACTACTCAGTAAAGATAAATTATTAGCATTGTTTCGTATTTTTCCTTGATTTTATTTCTTAAAACAATTTTTTTTTATTCTTTCTTTAAAGGTGTACAGTTTAAAGCCTGAGCAACAACTTCAATTGTATTATACATTAAAAGAGACATTATTGGCTCGAGGGATTCTAAAGTTGTAACCGCAATATACCAACAAAAGTGAAACAGGAGTTAATCAGGATGGAAGTTACGAAGCAACACGAATTCGAAGCTCGGAAATGGCGATCATAAAAAGTGGCAATCAATTAACTAATCTACTTGCAACAGGGAACGTGGAAGCTTTTCTTTGTCATCAATCTACCAATACAATGAGAAAAAAAAAACTTTACGTATGACGAGAAATATATACATACAAAATTATATTTTTAGGTATTGTGTTAAGGCTGTTTAACACAAAATAGCGTGTGATTTAGATTTTAGAAAACTTCAGCTGTATTACTAATAGTGCTGAATTTAATCCCAAATAATGTAAAAAGAAAATGAAGAAAAAAAAAGAAAGTCCTTTCTCATTAGTTTTTCTGTTAAAAAATTCTGCCTGTATGTCGTGAGAACCAAGGACATTCCACATGTTTTTTTTTTTTTTTCTTCATAAATGCATCTTAATACTAGAAGCAATATTTTGTGACTGTTAAAAGAAGACAGTGCTAATTTCTGGCTAACATCTTGTAATTATTATTTTTTTTATTGTCTCGTAGAATTTTGAAATGTATTGAAAATTGCGTTTTAGTATCAGATTTTTTTTTTATGGATAATATGTATGTTACATAACTATTTAAGAATTCATGCCGTAAATATATTCGATTGGTGTTTCCAACACTATCTTTTATGTGTTTTGTGATCAATGTTATACATATTTATGTTCATTTATAAAGATAACTCTTAACAAAGGAAGAAAGAAACACATTATTTTCTTCCGAGTACTCTGTTACGGTGCAGTATTACTAGTAGATTGGAAAGGAATGTGTTCAAATTGAGAACCATTCGTCTGTGTACTGTCCAGCAGAAAGAGTTTAAAGCCGTGTTATGCTTCCAAATTTTGTAGCTTCTTTTTTTTTTATTTACCTCAAGAAATATAGTTTGTTTTTAAGAGAATTTTAAAAGCTAGTCGCGACGTTTCTTAGAATTCAACTGACAGAGAATTTAAAGAAATAAATTGTCTTTAAACCAGTCAAGTTGTAAATTGTATAAGTATGTTGTAATATGAATGGTGTTGGAATGGTTACGAAAGATTGAAAAAAAAAAAAAATTGTGTGTGGAATTGGTGTCGATTTAAAGTTTTGATTTAGTGTTTCTCATTCAATAAACGGTTTTCCAATGTGTTAGCTTAGTGGGTAGCCAAGCATCTTAAGTAGCCATAGCTTTGGCTGTTTGAATAAACAAGAGGAGTACCACAACAGGTTTATTATCGAGTGTCTTCTGTCTAGGGTGAAGATTTACCAACAGAAAATGAAACAGAATTGTAATTACTAAATAAAAAAAAAATGCTTAGAGTATTTCCAGTGTTAGATAGCTGCTGTTCTAGTGTCGAGTCACTGGTACATCTTTGATCATATTTTCGAGTCTAATGTATAAATATAGCCTATCTGATGTTAACTTACCACTGTAAAGACTAGAACATACAACCAAAACGGCAGTGATAATATTTATGTTGAAATAACAGGTGAAATAGTGGAAGTACTACATATCTTGCTAATAAGAATGCGTCAATAATAATAATAATAATCCACTTTTTCTTTATAATCTTCGCCCTATGATCTTAATATAGTAGTGTCCATGTTATTCAACGTTGTGGAGGCCTTGCAAGGCATATTCATTAACATATTTGACTGCCAAGTCCGAATTAACACATAGTTGGCTACTGTATGCGTCTGAACTTGATTGGTAAATGGTTGTGACGTCACAGAACAAAATGACGTAAGGGAACATAATTGTACAGTTGCAGTCAATGATATAAACCGTTTAGGATTGTACTGTGGAAGAGTTAATGTTATTGGTAGTCAAGATGTCAGCTTTAGTGACCTTTTTGTTTAAAGTAATAAATTGTGAAGTGTAATCATAAGGAGTGTGTTTTTAAGAACTGTGATAATTAGGTTTCAAAAGTGATGAATAGGAATGAGAAAGAAACAATATAAAGGACTGTTAAGAGATTTATATTAATTACTCAAAGGTTCCAACACCAGTCTGTATATTTTTCTCAAACAGAGTTTTAATTATTAATTATATATATTATATTAAAGAGAAAAGCAAAATAGATTGCAATACCGAATGTCTAGTTGAAGTTTCGGATGTTATGACGTTACGTATGTAAGAAAATCACTATATGTCGTCATTACCAAGTTGTTGAGTTACAAATCTCACATAAACTTACGGGTTTTCAGTAAGTAACATGACAGATTTCACATTCATTATGAGTGAAAAATCAAAAGAGAAAGGTTAAAAAGAAAAAAAAATATATATTTATAGTATGAGTAGCCCAATTCGAAAATAATATGTCCAAGAAATAAGGAAAAATGAAATGATTTTTCAGGCTTCTTGGGTATAATTTTTTTTCCCTCCCACTTTCTACGCTGGTCATAGGCTAGAAGTCTGGGTTATGAAGAATCTAAGTATATAAATAATTGACGCATACCGTGTGTTGTAATTGGGCTACTCATATGTGTGTAGATCGGATATGTTGTGTACTTGAAGAAAATGCGTCATTCATTAAGAATGTCAAAAAAAAAAAATCTGTCAAACGTTGTTAATTTTTATTGTTATAAAAATATTTTCTATGTAAAACAAAGAAAAAGTTTTAATTTTTTATTATTTTCTTTTTATTTCTTGTAATTGTGCCAAAGTTTATTAAAAAAAACAACCAGCAATTCCAGAAACAAAAGGAAAAACGTTCAAACTTCTTAAGACTATATTCTCATTCCTTCAGTTCTTTTTTTTTAAAAAAAGCCTGATATTCATTATTTTCTAATAGTGATTATGAATACGTGTCAAAAGTGAAGTTGACCTACGTAGTGGCATATGTGTTTTCTTTCCTTGTTACTGATTAGATTAGAGATAACTATTTGACACATCATATATACACATTTTACTGCGTTAGTATTGTCACACGAAATAACATACCAAAATCTCGTTGTTCATATATATGTTAATAATAACAAGGATATAGATATATAATATCATTGTTTCGTATGTGTTTATGTTGTGGTATTGTATATGTCTGTGCAGTCTTGCCTTTTTTTGTTTTCTTTTTTTAATTTTTCGTGGTCGGTCTGTATGTTGTGTATTAATAATAGGTAAGAATAATAACTTATTTTTGTGTTGTTTTTATTTTAAAAACCGTTACAGCAATACAATGAACATTCCACAAAAGAAAAAACGCAGCTGTTAACATTCATATTTGTACAATAAACATAATTTACATCTTATCACAATCAAGTCAAGCAAACGTTTGTACATAGTGCACCACGTAAATTGCTTTTCGTTTCGTAGTTCCAATTTTACAGTCTCTGAGTTAGGTTAAAATCTGTAGAATACCTTGAATAATTTCACACACATTAATAGTAGCAATTTTTGTGGTAATGGTGTTCACATCTTTTTACGAGGACAGGAATTCCGGATAGATTAGTTGGAATGAGTTTCTGGAATTGAATTTTGAATAACGTGCTTTGTGTAAAAATTTTTTCTTTCTTTCTTTTTCGTTTTTATATACATATTATATCATTAACCAGACATATTTTACAAAATAATACACAGTAATGGTTATACAGAAGACTTGTTTCCTAATTCACAGTGAGTAATCGGGCTCTACTGTAGTCGCTAGGTAATTTTCCTAATTCACAGTGAGTACTGTAGTCGCTAGGTAATTTCCCTAATTCACAGTGAGTAATCGGGGCTCTACTGTAGTCGCTAGGTAATTTTCCTAATATCTCTCGACCTTTAACTGTGTTATGAGAAATTTGTCTCTATGCCTAATTTCTAATTCTTACTCTTTCTGTTCTAATACTCTTACTTTCTAATACTAAGCCTAATACTCTTTCTTTACATACTTTTTTTGTGTATTCTCTGTTTTCTGTATACCAGACTGTTGTTCTGCATCGTGTTTGGTTCCATATGTTGGAACTACCTTCACACCGTCCACTTGCATTTGGTTTTGCATGCTCGCTTGCAACAGGTTTCCTCAAATTGTACTGGATTAAGTGTCATATTTTTGTATTACACAAGATTTTTATGCTAGATGATCCATTAAAGCCAGGATCGTTGTCCCTCACGTAGCCAGTGGTCTTATTAATTTTCCACCATTTTTGTATACAGCTGCTATCTAGAACCATATCTTATATCAAATATACATCTTTTGGCGTTAAGATTTCTGTATGTAGTAGAATTACACGTATTTCTTATTTGATAGCCTTTCTGGAAATTATTTGGGATATTACTTCTTTACACAAGAAATTGTGCTTAAATATTTGCGCCTTTTTACCTTACTTGAGTAGAAGACTAGCATCTGTTTGCTGACATCTTTTGATGTGCTTAAAATAGTCTATTGTATTGCTTTTCTCCCACAGTGCTTTGAGTTAAAAATGTTTATATATTAGTGGTTTATTTCTTAAAAGCAATCTCTTCGCATTTTATTGATTGTCTCTTGTATTGTAAACCGAAGCGCTCGAACAATATAGATGGATTGTTTACTGTCAATAATATACTGATCTCATCCAATTGTAACCCTACGGTTCGAATTCTGTTCAAATTGAATATTTAAAAAATTTCCATTTTGTCAAAAGGAAATTGTATAGCAATGCAAAATAATAAGTTACCGTAAACAAGTAAGAGATTTTGTACCAACTACCAGCAGCTATAAGAATGTTTCTGAATAATCCCATTACTAGGTTACCTGTTGACGAAACCTCAGTTGGAATCTTAATAATTCAGTTCAATGTCATGTTCTTTTACATGTGGGATGTTTATACGTATTATGTGTTCCGTGTATTTTCATGTGTGTGTTTTCTTGTTTTATATTTATAAATACGTATCTGAATATTTAAATTACGTGTTAATGGCTTTGTTGATGTGCATGTGTGTTTCCAGCACATGGATGGTGCATGCGGTTGAGTAGACTATATAAACATGTGTCATGCCATGTCTTTCCCCGTTTTGATGCACTTTTTCTGGCATCTTTGACTCAGGCCGGGAGAGGAAGTGGAAAAGGCTGTGTGTGGGGGGGAAGGCGACCAGGGCGTAACTAAAGGTACCATCCTGGAATTAGGCTGGTGTTACTGAGGTAAAAGCTGAAAATCTCAGTCAAAATGGCCGGCTACTAGGCTCGAACCCAATATCTTTCGAATTCAAAGCCAACAGTCTGCAAACTGCCATAGTGCTGTTACCGCCCATACAATTCATTTTAACTTGATACTCCACAAACTGAGCTATAGCCGCGCAGAGAATTTGAAATGACGTACATTAAATATATATCAGGGTAGAGGGAGAATTTGGAAGGTCTTTACAGTACGAGGTAAAATATACAGCGCAAATATGGCCGTGTGTTTTTAACCCCCTTTTCGGATTTCAGATACTGTCGTGTACCCTTTTCAAGTAAATTTGAAGACCAATTATCTTGTAGTCATTGAAAGATACCATATTAGGAAGTTTGAAAGGGATAAACTTGTGTTAAATGTACCAGTTTTTATCCTACTTTATGAACCAAGCGATAATTACGATATATGCACTTGAAACCTGTATTGATATCAGAAGAATGTGGGAATTTCTTGCTAGTAATAGAAAATTTCATTAATACCTTCTCTGAGTTGCTTTTCTATTTGCCCTTATTTTGTTTACAGCTGTTATGTAAATGCATCGAAATAGCTCCGCAAATTGAGCTGTTTTACCAATTTATTGTAGAGCTTACGTTTGAATTTACTTTTCTCTTTGTGACGCCGAGATGGAGACGATGTCATTCAGCATGGATACTTAAGACGTTCATTCATTCTTGACCAGTGGTAACCTCCAGAAGGTAAAGGAACTTCGCTGTCGAGTATCCAGAGGACTTCTTTATTAGTAATAGTGTCACTTCCCACGAAACTTCAGTCAGTAGTTCAGTTACAATAATCACAAATACCAACGTTAATACTCGTAATCGTAAGATTGAAAAAATCGAACTTACCTGAAGAGCCAGTTGTAAAAAAAGTAGGACGAAAACTGCATTTTTTTCAGTTCACAACGTTTGAAAAGCCGGTCGAAATATGCCGTCCTGAACACTACACCACCTAAAATATTTCCTTACTATCCTTGGTTTATATCATGTAGGGGAAATCAATTATTGTCTATTCCAAAAGCTGTCAACACAAGTAGGAGTACTATAAATTAGGAAGAATGTAATAGACATTTGAAATGTCCGATGTGTACAATTTCCAGAGGGTTTTTTATGTAGAAAACCGTATGACATATCGGTTCATATCCCATTCTTTGGGGGGATATTTAGGAAAACAGAGCCAGGGAAGATTTTCGCAGAGGGAGGGAAATACCAACAGCCCCCCGCACCCCCACCCCGCTTCAAATTGAACACGACATTTTTATTACATGTTTATAACGTGTGGAGGCTCTGTTCTGTTTTTTTTTGTAAGTAAGTAACAGTATCGACAGATTCGGGAAAATAGCAGAGATTTCTAGGGTAATTAGTAACCTGGTAGTAGTTTTTGGATGCTTACAACCACTTGCAGATAGCAAAATCAGTTAATCCTTATAAAGTGACATTTCTTGTAGTTACTAAACCGGAAGTACTAATCTAGGACCTCAAATCGGTCACTTTATAATCTGGATGTAGTCTGAAAACTAAAGCCAGTTTATCTCCGCTTTTTGAACTGATACAAGAAAACGGGCTCACAGCATGATGACAATAAGTATTTATTCCTGGTTATTTTCAATAAGAAAAAAAAACGCTTTCGAAAAATGTATTTCAAGTAATTCGGTAAACAAATAAAAATCTCTACCAGTTCCAACCACGTCGGATCATAAAGTACGGTAGAGAGAATAAAGTAATTTGATGCTACTCTCTTTGGCATTGGATTGATTGATTTCTTTTAATAGCAAAATATTCTAATGACAAGGGTTTTTCTCTATTATCTCACCTTTTATAATGAGTACTCAATATATTCCATGTGCTGGAAGTGCAGTTAGATAGGATTTTATTTAATATACGTGTTGTACAAGAATAAACGGGATTGATAAACCATACGAGAAGGAACACTCAGTTCTTGTCTGCTTTATATTGGAGATTTTTTTATATCTCGTCTTTCTTTTAAATATATGTTATAATGGTTGTTCTTGTAAAGAGAAGAAGTTAAATAAAAAATATGTGTTGATGTATCTTATAGTAACATTGTTAAGTGTTGTGATAAAAGTTGTTAATGATTACAATATATTTTGTAAACCTTAGAAGTAAATTATAGATAACTTGAAACTGTAAAAATACGTATCTATCTAACTATCTATATATATATACAAAACCGGCAGACAAGAAAATTAGTGGACTCATATAGAATTACATACCAGTCATTTAATTGTTGCTATTTTATACATTCCTCAAAGTAAGACTTAAATTTAAAAGAAAAAAAAACTTGAGAGCTTTTGCTTTTTATAATTCTGATGATCTTTTCGTAGTGAAAGGTAGCAGTTAAAACGAAGAAAGAAATTATTCTTGATATTAATGTTTTAGTAGCTAAAAAAGTAGTTATTTAACATCTTGTTTTTTTTTTTGGGGGGGGGGATTTACCAAGGTACTAGTAAATCACTGTATCTATACTAGTGAAACTGAAAATCATCTCTCTACGACGAGAAAAAATTAATACCTGGCAAAATGTAGAATTACGATATATTTAATTCATTATTCTTTGGCCATTGATCGGATTCATTCATTCTTAGAGACGGACATTGTTGTCTTTTGTTAGTAGTTTATTTGTAATTCAGTTGCCGAATGCATAACTTCTGTAAACGTTTCTATTGTATTCGTCTCATTAGCTGACTGCAGAGCTACTGCTGTGTGAAAAATTGAAATATTGCTATACTCTCTCTGATATTTGTAAGCTTGAACTGAAAGGTGGTTAGCAAGCATCTGATGTAGTAACCAGTGCAGGAAATTTTGACTATTACTGTCATGAAGAAAAACATTAACTATAAGTATATTTTTTTTCTGTTTTAATAAGTAATGTAAACATTTGAATAAGTACTATTGGTAATTTTGTTGTAATACTTATTCTTGTTAATATTTGAAGCACTGACAAACAAAAATACTCTTCCTTTTAAAAGTACTTATTCCAATGGCATATTACATTTGAATGTAATTAATTAGTGCTGACGTATACGGTTTCTGGAGATTCGTGTAAATTAGCTTTACGTCTTTCGGGATTACATGATGAGATTGTGTGTAAAATCTTTGTAATGTGAATATCGTAGTTATTAATAGACTTCAGACTTCCGTCATCGTTATGTATTTTTAAGTTAACTGAGCTTTAGTACAGGTGCTAGTTCAAGGTATGTTATGTTGAGTTTATTAAACAATGTAAAGATTTAACACGTCAGAATATCCATGGAGAAGAATTGAAGGGTGTGAGGCAAGAACATGGTAACCCACAATGTTAAACTTGTAAGAAATTCGATTTTTACTGCTGCACAAGTCATTTTCATGGGCTGAAAGCTGATTTTTCACGTAAAGCTATACATAAAGGCTTAAAATAATTGTACCAAATCAAAATAACGAATTTCTAGTTTTCATCCTGCTGTGTGGGTTACCATGTTTTATTATTTATACGATAATATTCGCTACCTAAGTCACTCAAGAATAAATCTTTTCACTGAACTCGCTGTAAGAAATGTTTAATTTACAAATTCTTTTCCTTTTTAGTGGCAAGCTGATATACTGCTCCTCGTTTCCCGCCATCTTAATTGTTGGTTACCATCTTATGAATCCCAAAATGTTACAATAGGCTTACCATAAGTAAATATTGCTGCCATCTATGGAGCACAATTTGAAGTCGGACAACATTAAACTACGCGGTATGATTCCTTTCCATCGGGTGCTGAATAACTCAAAAAATAAACATTTGTGGGTTACCATGTTTTTGCCTCACACCCTTCAATTTATAGATGGGTAAAGAAATGAAAGATGTAATTTTTGCCTAATATAAGACGAGTTAAAGAAACTTCCTTATAAATCAATTAATTAAAATTTTACGATGGTGGCTATCCTGATTTAACAATCGCATACCATGAATTCCATTTCGATTGAAAGAAGTTATTTACCGTTGTTTAACCTGTTTTGCATGGAAGAATATCATTTTTCAAGAGTACTTTTATCTTTTAATTTGAAAACGATATTGTCATGATTTGCAAGAAACCTGTATAATTAAAAGCATGTACAATGTACTTTAAAAAAAAGAAGAAAAAGAAAAGATAGACGTTTCAAATCCAACCGGATTTATCCCATCCACAGAAGCCAACACGTAAAAGTGAAGGAAAAGTGGTAGAATTTTCAGATCAGTGTAGCCAGTGCATTGGAAAGTGACCACTTATTGTGGATAAGTTCCTGCTTTGTTGTTTAGATTTGTATTTCTGGTTGCTTGGATCCTGAAGATGTATTCAGTTGTATTTGAAACGTCAGAGGCTTCTCAGAAAAAAATAAAATAACAGGCGAATTACATGTAAGTACATTATACATACTTTGTATAGCTATCTAGGATAAGGATCAAATGTTAATTGGCTAAGATAAAACAAAATTTCTGCATTCGTCTGTTGTATCAAGATTAGAACGAAAACAAAAAAAGATGGCAAACAATCACAACTGAACTACTGTTATAATTTGATTAGCAGGTTATTGTATCGGTACGGGGCACGGATCAAATTACTTTCCTTCGATTACAAATTCTTTTAGTGGCGTATAATATATCAGAAACAAGTTCTAACAAAAAACAAACAAAAAATCAAAATGATAGGAAAATAAGTCTAGGACTGTACCAACACTAATATCTTGAAAAAATCACACACACTGTAAATTTTTTTGGTTTTATCTTTCGAGTCAGTCTTTTCCAATGTTTGTTTTATATTCATCACTCTTTAAAATGTACTAATTTTTGTTTTTCTTATCTGAATTGATCAGCGATATATATCGATATTTTCTCTATTTTGTAGTGTATTTTTAAAAAAATGCAAAAATTTTCAAAATCTTGTGACTTGTATGTGGTACTATATGAATACGAATCATAAAATGTTCTGTAATATATATATACATATAAATACTTCAAAACTATCTTATTTATCAGAAAAATTATATCTTGTTATCAAAATTAATGTGAAAGAGTTCTATTTGGTTGTTAAATTAAAAAAAAAAAAAAGAAAATATTTATTCATATGCTTATATTTACATAAGATATATATATTATAATACAGTTTCCAGTAACTTGTACATTTGTAAGAAAGAGAATATAAAAACAAATGTGTTAATTTTACATTGTTGTTTATTTTTCTTATCCTATCAGTGCATGTTCCCATGAAATAAATCAAAACCGAATAGCCCATGAAATCACCAAGTTTTTGTTACTCAATGAAAGACGTATTCTAAAAGTTCAGACACGTTCATGGATCGGCAGTTGGGGGAGTCACGTATTTTCAAGTCCTGTTGCGTGCCTTCCTTACTGAGCTTTGTCAGGGTTTTCCTCGATTTTACTAACGAATTTCGGGATAGTACCTAGGCTAAGATTCTGGCCGTTACCCTTCTGCTTTCTTCTACCAAGTTCAAACGTTAAAATGAGGTGCAGTCGCAGACTTTATGTATATGCCACATCCTCTCTCACTCTCTCTCTCTCTCTCTTTGGTAAGAAGCATCCCCCGTTATATCCGCACCGCTAATGAAAACCGCTAAAGCTAAAACTCAGTTCAATGTCATTGTTTACAGACTTTCACCAACAGGTGGTAATGGGTAACTGCAAATCGAGAGTTACATAGTTTATTGAAATTCTTACGCTTAGATAAATAACCTGTAAGAGGCGGTAACGTCGCGCACTTCGAACTAGTACTGGCTAGGCACGCGAATTCGAACCACATGACTGAGCATCTTGACTGGGATTTTCCAGTGTTTCCATCAGGCGAATGTCGGAATGATACCTTAAGTAAAGATCTCGCTGTTACCTTTCCCATGTTACCTACCCTATCCCGGCCTGAGCCAAAGATGCACAAAAGTCATAAATAAATTAAATACAATGTAAGAGATTTAATAGCAGTCAAATTTAAGGACTTCCATCTTGTTTTACAATTTTCATCATTTATTAAGTTTAATTACTCAATGCCGAGTGTTTAAAGATTAAGGTATGCATAATGGGGGACTAAATTCTTGACGCCACATTCGGTTTGTTTCCATAGCAACGCCGGAGGCCAAGTCTAAACAAACAGAAAGGTAGATCAGTTGTGGCTTTTAATATGTTTCGACCTGTTGATTATTTCGGTGACGAGTGGAAACTGATTGAAAGAATAGAAAACGCTGTAGAGTCCCAACATGTACGTTTGCTTACATATGACCGAGATTTGATGCACATACGAGGGAAAGTGCAAGAAAGGACATATGAACAGTAAATATAATGTTGACCTGAGTAGCTAATTTTTATTCCGGTAATTTATGTTCTTATGAAACACACACAAAGGTACCTTTCGAAATCTTGATTTATGCTATATCTTGTATACTTTACCTACAGTATCAATTTGCGCAGGTGTACACAGGGTCCAAGGGTTTCGTTTTAGCACTCGTATTTATCTTCTTTAGTGTGTGTCATTAACTATAACCAAATTATCAACGTCAGTTTAAGCTTCTTAGATATAATAATCACCGTTTTTTAAAATCAAAAACTCAGCAATCAATGATGAATTATCCTCAGAATCATATCAATATCACAACTATGTTCATTGACATTGCGTGAAATTTGTTTACTAACGTAATTGACTCCTCCCACTTCCTTTTCTAGTTTCAGTCCTTTGGAAACAGAAAAAAGCAGCACGTGACTCTTTCATTGTAATGATGACAATCAGGCACAAAGCACGAAACCATAACGAATTGTTGAATATCGAACTCTAAAAACCTACTGCTAAACACCCGTTTGTTTAGACTGTAACATGGCGGGTTACCATGGCGACCTACCGGATCTGACGTAAGACTTTAGTCCCCCATATGCTATACCTCCGATTATGTGCTTTCAATAAAGCGGTATTGTATTTTGGTTTCAGTTCAGTTTATTTGTAAATAGCAAGGTGTATTCATATCAAGATAAGTAAAGAGAAAGAGTTAAAATCATCCCAACCATTTATATGGAATTATACACACCGGCGATGATGTCGCAAACTTCGGGTCGACACTGAGGAAAGGAAGTACATGGATTCGAGCTCGGCTGCCAGTTATCCTGACAAGTTTCCCTCTGATTCACGAGGCTAATGCTGGGATGATATTCAATGTGGGGTCTCACCATACATCCCCGCGTTTACTAATCAAACTCAGAATTATTGTTGGGACAACCTTTGTGTTATGATTCCCTACATTGAAAGGAAACACAAGCCCTTTCGCACATGTGCTGGGAAATTGTGGTTGTCGAGATTTAATGCAAAGTAATTTCGTGAGAAAACAATAAGAAACAAGTGAGCTTTATGATTCTACTAAGGTTCCGCCAGCTAGTGTCAGCTGCTCAGTTCATCTGTGGCGAAATCCGCAAGTCTTTCCCATTCCCCCTGCTATGATATTCAATCCACTATAACGTACGTGTCATGCGGAGCAACATAGTGCTCAGGATATATTTTTTGACACGGAATGAGAAAGCTGGGGAATAAAATCCCTTATTGTTAGCAACAAGCATTGTGCCAGAATTTTCTGTTTTAGGTGTATGTAGAGTTCTGCAGGGTTTCTATCAATTTTTAACAGCAAATATTTTTAAGTTTGAGAGTGTGCTCGACGATTTGGAGGGGACACCCCTCATGGTGGGGATCTGGCAGTGTCTACCGGGAGTTAGTTTGTATCAGTGGGGTGTGTATATTAGTAGTTAAAATGTGATGTCCGTGTTCCAAACCTGGTATGACGTTTAATTTTTCAAATGGCAGGCAGTACGTCGGTTTATTGTATATTAGCTATCCTCTGGTGATGATAGCATTATGTGAAGCACAGAACACAGTGGTGCAAACTGTGAATATATAAAACTCGGCGAAGAACTCAAAATGTCGATTTCCACGAAATGAATCGATGTGGGGAGAGAAACTCATTCACAGTAGCCCCTAGTTTGGGGCTGTTATGAAATACCTTTGGAGCTATTGTGATATATATGCCCCATACAGTGGCGTATTCTGGATTCACAGTTTGAACTACCACTAGCCAAAGTAATAAGTAGAAAGAGGGTACGGAGGTCACACATAGTATTGATAATGGTGTTCTGGCCGCCTTTTCATGTAAAATATTTTTTCACAAGCTCAGGCTGTGCTGGTAGCCTAGATAGTCCACAAGATACGCTCCTGGTCCCATACATCCATGTAACTAAAGAACGAATGCGATAATATCGTGGAATTATGAAACGTTAAACTGTTAGCTGTGGAAGTTTCAGAGCAATCGCTACAGTAGTTTCTGAATATGAGGTAAGTAGTGTGACGCATCGAAGAACCGGAAATATTTTATTAATGATGTACTAACACACAATTATTGTTGTAGCATGTACAGAAAATAACAAACAGACAATATATTCACGGTAGAAATGTGAAGAACTGTTAAAATAAAGTAGTCAGAAACCTGTGTGTGTCTGACAATCGGGAAATACAGAACGATAGATATGTGTTTACCATGGGCGAATTTATGGGGGCATTGCCCCCCCCCTCCCCAGTCATTTCAGAATGACTTTAAATGTTACATTCTAAACGATAGCTTTTCAAGTGATTGCCCCCCAAGATCTCTCTCGTGGCCCCCTCCAGGTTCTCTCTCCTAAATCCGCCCATGGTGTTGACACAGACAAACGGGCGACACTCACGCCTCGTAACCCGGAATAAGAAAAGGAAAAGGCAGACGTGGTTGTTTCAAAATTAATGAGGATAATTACAGAAAGCTAGGTTGGTGGAAATAAGTCGTAGAATAAACGGAGAGAAGTTGGATTTTAGTCGATCAGAATGTGAGTAAATGACACATTAGTTAGAAGATTCTTATCCGCATTACGTGTCAACAGTGTTAATAACCCCGCAAGTAAGTGCTATAAGTCTGCTTTCTGTGTGTGTAACTATACTTGTCGATTCTCTGAGTTGATCAACATCAAGCACTGATGAAAATTATTGGTGTTCATTGCCACCCCAAAAGGAGTAATCGAACACCCCTTGTTGTTCAAGTGCACGACAGTGTTAGGGAACACCTTCAATGGTGTTGATTAACACATCTAACAGTGCACTTTAACAACAGTAACTGTGTTTCTGAATAACGTTATCTAGGTATTTGTCAACAACCAGAAACGGTATTCCGAACGCTCCGGATGGTGTTACCCAGCACTGGAATTGGTGTAGAGGTAGGGGTGTTCGATTACTCCTTTTGGGGTGGCAACGAACACCAATAATTTTCATCAGTGTTGAATAAATTAGAACTTAGTCATGTTTTATAACTTTGGTAATAACCTGCAAATTAGAAGTAGCTTCGATGCATCAACGTACTGCTTTAGATTGTAACTTACCGTTAGTTAGATTTTAGGAGTTCTTTATATTCCATTACTGTCAGAGTATTTAATCTTTATTTTTCCATATCGTAATAGCAATCAATTGACCGGAATGAGTTCGAAGTTAAGTGTAAGAAACCGTAATCAATCCGAGCTACAATAACACTGAGCTTTGGCGCCCATGTCTAAGTACAAACTCTTCAATTCTTTGGAGAGGTAGCTTACAAATTAACGGCTATCTCAGCGTCCCCAAGTACTAGACCTAGTCGGAGAACGTAGCCTCTTCGAGAGTAAATGACAGTCTCCATTAGAGGAATAGGTCAGCCCAGAGACGATGTCACGACTAGGGCATTTAGTTGTGTGGGCCTTCACCAAACGATTAGATACGACTGAAACATATGGCGTAAGGTCGTCTCACACCACTAAGTCACAGTAGGGTTGCCATTTGTCCTGCTTTTTATAGTCATGTCTTTTGTTCACCTTAACAGTCGAGCCGGATGCTGATTTGTCCCAGATTTTAGTTGCTTCATTTAAAATATTTAGCTTCCCATCATTGTGATGGTTTCAATCCCAGACATTTCAGAATCTAAGTTTTAGTAAAATTTTACTACGTTTCAGGAGAGTAAATTTTTAGCTGCTACGTGGTTTTTCAGAAAATTAGATCCGGTTTGAAAACTCCTAAATTGGTTTAATAATTCTAGTTAATAATTAAGATAAGTCTGAGCTTCTAGTTTGTTTAAACTTACAAGGTGAAACTAAGTGTAGAACGTTCTTTTTTAAACCTTGTAGAACAAACGTCTACTGAAAAAAGTCTCGAGAAGGAGGGAAATACCAACAATAAGGTAAAAATTTTAATGTGCGGGTATCTACATTTTATAGAATTTCACTACCAACGAAGTTAGTACCTATAGTGAATCAATGTTCCCGACGGTCTTGTTATATAGACTGTTTGGTAAATAAACGTAATCATTACTATGATGGTTTGTATTAAGGATAATCTAAAGCAACGATCTCCAACAAAAGATGGCAGCACTATCTCTGTATGTCTAATGTATCATTATTGTTGCACGAAATTTCAATGTTGCTCCTATAAATTCAAGCCTAGAGAGTTTAAACTTTCAAGGAAGAAAGTTCATAACCAATTCAAGAGCATGATCGATGCCGATTATTTTATTTTCGTTTTCCTTCATTGTTGAAATCGCTTCATTGTTGTTGTCAATATCGAAACCTGTAACAATGAACCTCTTTCAACAATGAACAAAACAAATTAAAATCGGCATCGATCATACCCTTGAATTGGTTATGAACTTTCTTCCCTGAAAGTTTGAACTCTCTAGGCTTGAATTTATAGGAGCAACAAGGAAATTTCGTGTAACAGTGTTAGACATATACGGAGGTAGTGCTGCCATCTTTTGTTGGAGATCGTTGCTTTAGATTATCCTTAATTACGTTTCTAAATACTGTTTTTGTATTTTATACATATTTGCTGCTCAACCTACTTATCGTATAGCAATTACAATGAAAGGTATGGTTAATTAAAAGGAACTAGAGTCCCACATCTTGTTTATCAATTTTGTTTAGTGCGTCAAACGGTCCGGCTTTTGAACTAACCTTTAATAGTCACCCTAGAGGTAAGTATGAAACACACAAATCGTAAACCGCAAATACTCGAAAGAAAATGCAGTTAGGGAACAAATGTTTCGATCATAGGTGTACATTTAGACCCGACCTCGTGATCGAACTTCACCGTCAACCTCGCGATCAAACTCAAACCTCGATCTCACGTTTTGAGGCCGAGATCAAATGATTTTGAGATTAGACATTGTGAGGTTCAGCACCTCTGGTTTCGATTGTATACTAGCTCATTAAAAGAAAGTTCATGAAACGAAGTGAGCGATATTCTCTAATAATGCATAGTTACAGTTCGTGATTCCTGACATGGAAATAAGTACGGTATGGACTATCGAGGTTGCACAGCGCAACTGCTCCGTTTCGGCGCTATAGGCTGCCGAAAAAGTAGGAAAATGAACTATAGATGTTGATATTTCCAATACAATTAACAGTAGATGTGAGGCGTCATGGTAACCTTAAGAACTTGAAACCTGCTCTATCCAAAAAGACGTATTCCAAAATTGTGCAATGGATTCTCGAAAGGAAGTTGGGGATTTCCAGACATTGTCTGGAGGAAATGTAGTTCGAAATAAGCACGAATTTAAGACGACTTTTTGTATGAGTACAGATTATAAACGTAATCAACTGGATTTACTACAATCTAACCGGGTAATGACAGTCTCTTTTACTGTTAGCAAAAACGTTCTTGAAATTTTTGCAATATATTTAACCACGCATTTTTTTAATAAGTCGTTCCGCAAAGGAAACCTGTTTGAGATATCGACTTTCCTCATACGAATTATTGTTACTTGCTGGAAAGTAGTCCCGTTCATGCAAATTTCGACCCAGCTTTACTTCAGAGAATTTCTGGGAATCCCTTACTTCATTTGGGGAATCCCTTGAGCCCCCATTACATAGTTCTGGAATATGCATTTTGGATCAAGTCTTTGACGATACCTAGCCACTTTAGTTCTACTGTTTCATGGTATTCAAAATATCAAATTCTAGAGTTCATTTCCTCACATTTTTGGCAGCCTAGAGCACAGAAACGAAGCATTTGGGCACTATCGATGGTCCACAGTTTTATTCTTGATTTCATGTTAGGAATTTTGTGAGTTTGTTTGTAGGTGTTATTTTGAAAACACCCTGTATAACGCCTCTCTATATACCTATATAGTATATCTCTGAAATAATGCGACAAAATTCGGGACATGATAATTATTCACATCAAAACAAGACAAAAAGTTCCTTTGAACAAATTTAAATTACCTTAGCTGGCCCATATTTATCTGTAGGGACCTCATATAACGGCCAAGCTGCCTCTACCAGTTTTCAATATGCACAGAGAAAGATTCATAATTCAATCACAAGATCTAATCAGCCGAAGCTTGTACTTTTGCAACTTCAACTTTGGAGCCCCTTGGAAGGAGCCAAAAGCATACAACACCCCCTCCGCATATTTATTTGGCACCCCAATTCGGTCCCTGGGGCACGTATCCCCTTTGTTCCCCTCTATAGTTGCGGCCTTCCCAGTATCAAATTGAAGCATATAAACAAGTCTTTACATCAGAAACCGCCTTTGTAATATAAAATGAATAGTATAATATTAGTCACTTAGAAGACCGCTTCATAGCGTAGTGAAATTGCGGACTAAATACGTCGGACTATAAATCGGAAGTTTCCAGGTTTGAATCCCACTGCAGGCTATTTAAAAAATGAACTTATTAATAAATCACGAAGACAATGGACAGTTAGGCCAATTGAAAAAAAGCAATGATATCGTTGGGGAGGAAGTTTGGGATTTGGCGGTTCGACGTGGGACACCATGATCAGCAGAACATTGCATTTTGTGTAACAACCGACAATTGGGCCGATGTCAGCGCGGATTTTGCCTCATGAGGAACAACCGGTTCTTGCTACTTGTAAATTCTCAAGGTTTTTGTCGTTTAAAAATTGTATACATCATGGATAACAATTTTAGAGAAGAACATTAGGAAGAAACAGCTACAATCACTACTGAAACTCTTTTTTATACTTCAGTCACGGCCAGCATTGGGAAATGTAAATACTTTTGCAAGGTTTATGTAGATTTTTAACCGCAAAAATTTTGAAGTTGGGGCGTGCTCGAACTTTCCTCATTGGGGAATCTGGCAGAATTCCTGAGTGCAATGGTAAAATTGTCTTGGATACCATACACGCTGCCCTAAAAGATGATGATTCATTTTTTTATTTTATTTTACGTGGAAGTGGTGGTGGGGACATGCTTGTTTAAAATATTAGGTGGGTTCACGCGGTATGCCTTCCAATTTACACCTAATTGCAATTGTTTCTGTAATTCTAATATATTAATTTTATTCTACATTTCCAACACGTTTCGAACTTTAGGATGGCCAAGAGGTTGGTGAGTTCGCTTTCTATGTACCTGGTGATCAGGGACGGCGCTACAGGGGGACTAGGAGGGGCTGAAATCCCCCAACTTCTGTCTCATGCCCCTTTCAGCTTCCCAAGGTTCTAATATCTGATATTCAGATTTAAAGCTGCAATAAACCGGTAATTTATAAATCCCCATTAAAACGTCAACTCAGTTAACGGGGAGTTTAAATTGCCATGTTCCCTTAGTTTTAACTCAGTGGTTTTAATTTATGAATGGTAATGATAAGGCGCTTTGGGAGAATAATTTCGATTTTTTTCCATCTGTACTCTGGTGGTAACGACGCAATTCCAAAGTTTTCTTTCCTCCCATTTCAACTTGTTGAGGTACCGTAGTAGTATATGGTTTGTGAAGGGGAAATCGAAGAATGTTTATCCCGAAAATGAAATGTGCGTTGAGAAAGCAAACATTTAAAAGAACTTAAAAAGTGAGTAATTATTTTTACTTTCTTTCAATTTGCATGTTAAAAAATATAAATATATAGAAACATAATTTCTGGCACAGAAATTAAGTTCCGAAGATTCGGAAGGCCACCATCACAATCACTGCAGATCGTCATCATCAAATATGTCTTCGAAATCATTGAAAAAGTCTGTATGAACTGCTTTCTCATTTGCCGCCAAACACATTAACAGGCCATCAGAACCTCCTGCCTCTTCCATCTCCATGTATGGTCCAACTCCTTCAGGAAACATTTCATCTGCTACAACGGTAGGCTTCATGTTAACGGTTACCCCCTAATAGGGGGCCCAAATGATAAGATGTAGTCGGTTCTCCTATTTCTACAGTACATGGCCATTCGTTTTCCCTTTCTACTAAGCTTATCTCCCTTTGGAAAATCTATTTCATCGATAAATTCCTCCCTGAAACTTGTGTGCTACAGTACTTATATAAATTACATCACGTATAATACCCCCTCGACTGGCTAAAGGAGTTAATTCGTGCATTGCTTGTGTTGTTTCTGGAGTTTCGTGCATAACATCGATAAAGATCATTTAGTAAAAAAAGAAAACTATTTTCTGTCGTTTATCCCTCAGAACGCCAAGATCGGGAAGACCGGGTCAAAAATGACCCATACAGTCAAAAAATTATTTTTGTCCATTAGTCATTAAATGGAAGAGTGAAATTCTGTGTACTCCGCATCCTGTCAGCAATGTAATCGCTTCATTTGCAAGAATCAGAATACAACAGATACGGTGTGCTTTACATGTGAGAGTGAAAGAGGAAGGTAGTTTGATTCTGATAGTTTTATATGTTGTACTTATTTTTGTGCAGTCATGAAAATGGTTGCAAGATTAATATGATGTATTAGTTTTTCTGTATGTTTCATTATTTTGTAGTATCTACTTGAAAAAATAAAATACAATAAATAAATACTATACAATGAATACACCCATACTCTAAAATACCTTGATTTTGAACAAGTACTTTATTTCATACGAGAAATATACATGCTTCGAAAATGACTCATCTTGACGTTCCGTGAGATGAAATTACCTTCGCGTTCCGAGGGTTAAGGATCAGTTATCGTGATTTTGTCATATACAAACCTAATTTAAGAAAAAGAAATATATACAAGAAAAATAAGCGACAAGAAGAATTCACACAAAAGTAGGAGTAGACTTGCACTTGAAAACATATCCTTCAAACTGCTGTTAGGATGCAATTATTGGTTGCCGTTAATATGTAATTTTGAGTTTCTAATACAACTTATATATAGGGAAACTATATACAGCGCAAAAAAAGTATTTGGACAAGTTCGACAAAGAGGAAATCAGACTATCACACCTAGAACATGGACCATTTCGAAATCTCTTTCCCTTTTATGATAATTTGGATAATTTAGATAGAATACTTAAGAAATAACTACCACTCGATACACCTGGAAGGTAACAGGTAACGAAAGAGTGACGAATATGTACAGTCACCGCAAAAACAGTATTTAGACAACCCAATACTACTCTCGAAATAAATGTTCTAGGTATCCTTTTGTGTACAAGAGCAGTCTACTTAGTGTATTGAAGCAATCCACACGGTGTCAGGCAAGCCAAGCTTGTTGGAAAGTCATGCTTTACCGTTAGATACATCATAAAGCAACGTAAACAGAGCAATTATTGCGGAATAGAATCAGCTCTGGCCAACCAAGAAAACTAACTGCTCGGAATGAAACTTACATTCTTCATTCTGTGAACAATACTCAAAGAATTAGTGCTAAAGATTTGGCTACTTCACTTGCCGAGAATATGTAAGTTAATGTTAGTAATTCAGTGAACAACCCAAAATTCTTTTAAACAATTGGGATTTAGAAGATGTGTATCCAGGGTATGTATACTGGCTACTCTATTAGTAATTACACAACCCCAAATCTTAACAGACCCTCCAACATTCTTATAAGTTAAAACAATGTTCTGCTTTCTGAAAGCTCCATTCTTCTTTCGCCACACGTCCTTATATCCATCACTACAATACAAGTTTATCTTAGTCTCATCCTAGTAAAACAATAAACTTTTTCCAAAATTTCAGGCACTCATATTGATATTTCTTGGAAAATTAGAACTTCTTCTTTCTGCTTTTTTCTGATATGTATGTTTTGTTTCTGATTACACATCTTCTGAACCCCAAATTTGTTGTTCACATCTACATACCTGTAACATTAACTTGCATATCCTGGGCAAGTGAAGTAACCAAATCTTTAACACTAATTCTTTGAGTTTTGTTCACAGAATGAAGAATGTAGGTTTCATTCCGGACAGTTAGTTTAGTTTCCTTAGTTGACCAGAACGAATGCTCAATAATTATTCTGTTTTATGTTTCTTTATGACGTATCTAACGGTAGAGCCTGGCTTTCGAACAAGCTTGGCTATGTCTCAGTACCTTTTACCTTCAGCACGTAATTTGAAATTAAAATGAGCAGTTCCAATGTTGTTCAATTCAATTTGTTTCCCATGTGCTTATTTATGCCTGACACGGTGTGGATTGCTTCAATACACCACGCAGAGTGCTCTTGGACACAAAATAATTCCTAGAATATTTATTTCGAGAGTAGTATGGGGTTGTCCAAATACATTTTTTTTTTCATGAATTTACGTAGTTATCACTCTTTCGTTGCTTGTTACCTTGTAGGTGTATTGAGTACGTTATTTTTACAGCATTCTATCTAAGGTATCATAAACAGGCAAGAGATTTCGAAATGGCCCACGTTTTGCGTGTGATAAGTCTGCGTTTCGTCTTTGCTGAACTTGTCCAAATATTTTTTCTCACTGTAGGTGAGACAGAAGCTTCTTGAACCATGCCTGTCGAGATCGAGAACCGAGAATTAAAAGAAAAAATATTTGTCAAATAAAGCAGTAGCCCTGCTGAAGGGTGAGCCGGACAGAAAGAGAACCACATTTGGGAAAGCTGGATAACTCCTCTGCATGGACTAACATTAGTTTATGTTATTTCCTAAGTTTATTTTCTAGTGACAGCAGAAATTTTGTTCTTATTAGTTAGAACATAATATGCTTTAGTTAATTTTTTTAACGTTATACAAACATAGTTAAATTCTGTAATAGCTGGGCTTGGGGAAGCCTTCATAATGACTATATGTATACTATTACATGTGTTTTTTTATGAATATAAATATTTGGCAAAAGCTGAATTGAATTTGTATCATATGTGCCTTCTTAGACCCTCACCTACAAAAAAAATTAAAAAAATAAAAATAAAGTGAGTAAATCTGAATGCCTCCCCCCCCCCCAACTTACAGAGAAATCGACGCCCTTGGATACGCTTACCTATTTCTTTTATGAAGTTGAGGCCTTCTTTTCCCCATGAACCACTGGATTCGATAGCAATGGGTATGAAATGGTACTTCTGTGCAAGATTATTATATTTTCTTCTTTTTTCCGGTTTTTTCGACTGGCGATATTTCCCGCCTGGATTGAGGAAGAAGGAAGGTTGGAAGAAGCGAGCGTGTCTGAGCAAGTGAAGTCCCAAATTAACGGTTTGCCTCTCTTCCAGGATCATCCCATCTGGGCTTTTACCGTCTGTTCTGCTACATCCAATAGGTTCTCGTACTGCAGGAATGCCAGCTGAGATTAGTGTTCTCATTATAATGTCATTAACATTCGAGTGACGAGGATGTCTACCTTTTGAAACAAGAAAGGCAATGTAATCCTTTTTTATTTACTTCATTTTTACATGCCTGACATTTGTGACTTTCACAAATATCTGCACCCAGGTGAATTCCAACTGCTATTCGGAAACATTCATTACTTAGGTGAAGGCCGAGAGGGGGCGAAGGTAGAGCTTTGATCCAAGCACCTGCTTCGAAGGAAGACGCGGCAATTATTCTGGCTTTGTCTTCTGAGTTTTCTGCAGTCTGAAGTAAAAAGGAGAGGTGTGATTTGATAATGGGTTCATCCCATGTAAATTGCTTTGATCTAGTATCGAGTTCGGGCAAGAACTCAGTCTCAGTAATTATTTATGTTTTAGTGATTTGACAATTTGAAGGTTTTTCATCTGATAGCTTGATATTGTTTTTTCATCTAAGCAAAAGACTAACAACATTTAATAACGTGTTTCGTGTTTCAATCACAATATTTAGGTTGGAGTCTACCCTATATAGAGTATGGATGGCGTTCCAATAATTCCCAATGTTCAATAAATGGCTCGGAAACTTGAAAGGAGAATGGTACATCGTTATATAGACAAACCATAGACCTCATAATAGATAGATTTATCACGATTCCCCATTTCTGGCTGCGCTAAAACTGATGGATTTTTGTTCAGAGCACGTGATTTTGCATCCATCCCCTAGGTAACTCTGCCATAACCTCATAGTAGAATATGACGTCTATGGCAGAGCTACCTAGCGGA
>JAGDQP010029010.1:461-23708 GCA_022664845.1 Lepisma saccharinum
GCCAAATCTAACCAATTTCAGGAAATCTACAGTAGAATCAGTCCAATGTGAGGAAGAACTAGTCCTGAGGTACACCCTAAACTGTAAACCAGCCTTGCAAGTTGGGATCACGTAAAAACGTCAATATAAACACTAACTCTTCATTTGCTCTATATACGATATATGTTCAACACACCTAGAACTTATTTTCCGACGGAACTAATTATAGAACCCATAGATGAAAGTTCCAACAATTAAGTTTTCTTACAGAATTCGACATCAACAATGATTCTACACTTTTAGGAGACACATATACGTACAGGACTTGCAAAATCTTCACGCAGAATACTTGTCGTACATACCAGAATGCAACAACTGACGAACGCGCGCGAAATCTGTATCAGCTATCTGTGTGGCTAATTCTAAAATTGTACAGCTGTCTCAAGTCACCGCGTTTGACGGTACACAAGGCAAGTACATACACGAAAATACCTTTCCCATGTAGAAATATTCTGAAATCTCTCACACACCGCAATCACACAGCCTTCGACTTTCTCGATCGCCAACCAAGTAATTGACTCCATTTGTAGATAGCGGTTATCAGTAATTTTCTGTGGGCTGCTGCGAAGTACGTTGAATACTGAGTGTCGTTCTAGGTGCGGAGAAATGAATAGTTACCTGGCTATGGCGCGACATAAAATAATTAAGCAGCAATAATGTTGAGAAAATGAACTTTGTCCAGCTAATTTTAACCTCTGCCTCTGTGCATTGCTTGCATATGGAAAAGGCTGGCCACATTCACAGAATGTTGTATGTTTGGCAAATTCCGGACATTTGATCACCCTAACCTTAAGAAAGTCAAGTAGACAGAAACTGATTTTAGTTCAGCGACTACGATTTATCCTGGAGTTCTTAATCCAGTGACCAGAGCTAAAAGGAGTCATCCGGTGAAGTTTTGCATTGGGTCACTGGATCTATATTAGGGACGCGATCTGATCCAGAGCCCGGGCAGAAAGTGTTTGCCTTGGGTTACACTACTTGCACACGTGTCTACCATCCGATCAGTTGAAGTTTAACCTTCGCCACCCACTCGAACGCAAAAGTGCGCGGAAGTTCAAGCATGCAACCCGCTCGAACAAACTGCAGGATAACAGCAACAATGGAATTATGGAAGAAGTCACAAATGCAGACACAGTTGTTTCAGTGGAAGATACCAGCTATTGTTTTCAAACTGGAGAATTTGTATTCGTCAGTTTTTAATCAAAGGACGTCGCTCGCTATTTCAAACCAGAATATTAACATCGAAGGAGATATTGTGATCGCAAGTTTTGTGAAAGGAAGTGCAAAGGTGAAAGGAGTTTACATATGTCCAACAATAAAGGACGTATCTTCCATGTGCAAGGTATTGTGAGCACGCTGAAGCCATCTATCTATTGTTTTAAGCCGCGCCGCTTTGTTTGATTTGTTCACGTTTACTTACAATTATTTTTCTAGTGTGTAAGTTCTACAGCTTTAATATACCAAATTGCCATTCTGTATATTTGCATTATTGAAGTTTTGTACTTTAATACCATCTTTGTAATATTAGAAAAATATTTAAAAGCCCAATTTCTATCTCAATTAATCCCAATAACCACATCGTTTAAGACTAACCAACGGATTACGTTTATGTCTCAAGTCACCCTAGCTAACGGGGTGACATGAGACAATGCGTTTAAATTTATATTTTAAAAAAATGTGTTTCTGACGAATAAATGTTGTTAATGCCTTATATCGAATCATAAATGAGTATTTGCACAAATCCATATCAAATACCCTTCGAAAACGAAATATAATCTAAACCTGAGCATACATTCAAAATCTGTCTCAAATCATCCCGTTTGACGGTATGCTAGTATCCCAAAAACAATTTTGATAAATGTAACACGATAAAAAAAAAATAGATATTGCATAATAGTGTCGGCAGAGACACAGAAGTACAAAAACTTCCACGTCTCCCCGTGCATTCAAATTTGCTCTAGTCTGCAGTTTAAATTGTCTTTATTGCCTTGCTGCAGCAGTTTTTGCCTTTACGTTCCCCTCTAAGTGCTGACAATTTGTTTTGTCGTGGGCTGCAGCCAGAAATGACAACATCACTCACACATATAGAACCCTGTGGAGTTGTATAGATATGATACTGCCTGCGTTTTTTTAGAGCCCAGTATTGTCCACGTCCATCATTGGAAGTAACAGGGAATTGATTCATCGTTACTAAACAGGTCTTTATCAATCGGCATTCTATCTAAACAGGTACAACAGGCGCAGCGTAAAAATATCAACAAATACCAAAAAGTATTCCCACCAGCAAATTCGCGTTATGTCCTGAATAACCTTGCGGCGTGAAAGAGAATGAGAATATAGGAATTCACTACCGGTATTTATTAATTATTTCATCTAAGACACGCCAATTGTCTCGTGAATTAAATTATTTTGTGCAACCAATGACCTCTATCTACAATTGGTCAGTTCTGGCCAATTTATTAGTTATCTTTCCAAAACGCTGACGAGAAAAAGGTACTCACTCCCAGAAGAAGTGAAGAATTTTCTAAAGCAACCAGAAATCCAGTTACAGTTGCAGGATTTTGATGAAGCAGAAGAAAACTATAACGACAATAACAATGATTCTCCTCGTTGTTGTTGCTGCTTCTGATTTTAGTTAGGCCGGGCAATGATCATCTTATAATTGTTAAATTTCGATAAACTTTGTATTTTGGGTCCATTTTTGTAAATAATAATTTCGGCGCGTCTTGTCTTAGCTATTAAGTTTATAAAATACACAAAGATCCATGACCCAGTTAGTATTCGCTATCAGAACCTTGGAGTTGGAGATGATGGTCTCACGCACGATACCACACGATTACCAAGGTCGTCTCTTTTATAAGGTTAGGTTAGGTCGTCTCTTGTCGTTTGAGATGGTAACGTATACCCACACTAGCATTACATATTTTGCTGTTTCATTCAAAGTAATGTTTTCCATCACTTAATACCGCCAATCTTTGTGTCACTTACCATCATCACTTACCACCATCGACCTTACCTAACCTACCTCACCCATGGTCACTAATCTAAGATAATCTACGAAAAATGCAAGAGAGCAATTATTGATAATAATATGAACAGATAGAAATGTTTTTGAAAGAACAAAAAAAAATAATTTGCACCCGCCAGGATTCGAACCTGGGTTCTTTTGCTCAACAAGTCGACGCTTAACCATTTATCCACTGTCCGACCTTGAAACCGGTGATTTGGAAGTTTTATTTACACTGTACGTGTGTTACGTAACAACGCTACGAGATGTTATAGCGGATTACTATTGTGACCGGCTGCTCCTTTAAACCTTCAAAACTTCTATACCTTTTGCCGTCTGTCGCTAGGATTCCACATTTATACTCATCTGGTTGTATACTTTCCGAACATTAATATCGTGTCTAGATCCCCGATTGTCAGGAAATAACATTTACTTGTCAGTCCAGCGAATTGAATTTTGTCCTGCTAGATTTCAATTCTGGTGGTCTGCATTACTTTGCATTAGAAGAAAACAATTGAAAACGCGCAGAATATTTAAAAAAAAGTAGGACATACTCGCAAAAACCCGGACATCTAGTCACCCTAATTGAAGCATAAGTGTAAATTCTTAAAATGGAGAAAGCTCAACAATTCTAAAGGATCTGTTAAGTTTTAGAGTCGCCATATTAAATCGGCCTCGCTGAACTCAAATCGAAAAACAGTTATTCTTTGGTTAAGGAGCTACTCTGCGTTACGTACGAAAATACTGTCATTAAAAGAGAACCGAGAAGCCTTCCCTACAAAAGTATGGTTCGCCAGTATGACGTCACATTAATTTTAGATTCCTGTTGTATTGTATTTATTTAGAAGAAATAATCTTTTTTTAATTCTTGTTTTCGCAGGAGTTCATAGATTCAATTATACCGGATCAACTGATAATATTTAAAAACAAGAAGCTCATCACGATGTATAGAAACAAATATCTCAAATCAATGTAACTGGATATGGACATTTTTTCTTTTATCGAAGACCTCAACTAGATTTTTCTCGTTCTTAACAATAGTAGTTTAGCAGTGTAAGATAAAAAAATATTGATATAAAGATATTAAAACTTTAATAATAAAAATCTGATTTTTTATTTATAATCATGTAACCATTGAGCTCTACGTAACGATACTGGAGTGACTGCTAAATGTCGAAAGATAGACACCAGAGTAAATATTTAAACTTGTTTGTTCACTTCCAGACGAATCCAATGTGAACTAAATTTTCAGTTCTAACTCAGTTTTATATTCTTCTTATCGCTGTGCGGAACTTTTTTTTTTATTTAAGTCTTAATTTCTGAGTTATTCATATAATTGGATACCATACTCTGCATTACAAGAGTTAAGACATACATAAAAAGGGGATCGCACAGCAATAACAAGCGTATCAAACTGAGAACTGAAAATTTGGTCCACGTTGGATTGAACTGGAGTGGACAAACGAGATTAAGTGTACGCTCTGTGGTTTCATATTTTCATGATCAGTACGGGCGTAAGCCATAGTGCTGTTACCGCGCATATAATTCATTTTATCTTTTATCATTTATATATTCATGAAATTTTCAATGGCAACAGTCAGTCCAGTATCGCTTTTAGATAGAAGTCTTTAGCTTATTTCTTAAGACGCTGATGTTTATCTTGTAACGTAATTAAATTTGCAAGTGTTAAGATAAAGCGTAGAAAATGTGTTTCCAACTTTGCACAGTAAAGCGATATTATGTACACATTTATTACATCTAAGATGTAATGTTTTACTAAGAAAATATACAATATAAACTTGAAAAATGTAAGAAGAAATTATTTCTTAACTTTGACTCATTATAATTCCTTAAAAATGAAAACTAACGATTGCGATATTAGATACGTTTTCCATAAGTCAAAATTTGACATTTTAAAATTTTACATTATTCTACGCTTCGAAGCGTTTGCAGCCAGTCTTTGTCTTGAAATTTACGGAGCGTGACAGAAGCGCGTAATGTCATAATGTAGATAGTAGATAAAGAGGAGAAACCTCGCGCTTGTGACTGAAGTATTAGACGCGAAGTTCTCGAAAGAGTTGTGGTCATTGAGCTGTACTTAATGAAACCGGAATGCTCGATTATATTTAAATCCAGACACGAGAGGTACCATATACGTGGCCTACTCCCTGTGTTGTACGTGTATATACTATAGACCTGTTTTGTTTCTAAAAAATACTGCACAAATGATAAGCTACAATGAAATTTTGGAACACGGCCCCAATAATACTTATTGATGTCTTTCAAATGAATTAGCGTTTGATGTCCGCCATTACGACCCTTGAAATTTCTCAGCGAAATAAACAATACCAAAGTTTGAAGTAGTTCATTTGAAAAATATTCGTAAGAATAGTCGGGGACCATTTCCAAAATTTCATTGTTCCCTAGCAAAACACACCGTTTGGCCATGTTGGTTAATTGTTGAGTTGGAAAATGGCTAGTAATGTGGCTAACTAAAAACCAACAGAGTACCAATGACAGCTACGGTTGGCTGATTGTTTCCAATCTTGTTAATCGTAACCCAAAGTAGGCCCA
Source organism: Lepisma saccharinum (assembly GCA_022664845.1). Lineage (NCBI taxonomy): Eukaryota > Metazoa > Arthropoda > Insecta > Zygentoma > Lepismatidae > Lepisma > Lepisma saccharinum. The sequence continues at coordinate 6,082 of JAGDQP010029010.1, forward strand.
ACTATAAGTTTCCAAATTGAGGCCAAACGTTGGTCATCCACCTAATTTCGTACTAGGAGCTAAATCTGTCAACCCTAAATTTAGAAACTGTTTAATGTTTTAATATTCCGTTAACGAGTCTTTCCTTCTTGGGCAATATTATAAAGATTCGGTATAATGAACATCACAGTCTCGCAACTTTAATCAAATACCCACAGTATACAGCATAAACTTTAGATGTTTCTCTGGTTAGTAGTTAGCGATGCGGACTGTCACCTGTAAGGTTCCCGGCTTGATCCCAGATAGGATCATTTTCTTCGCAGAAGTCATTATAATTACGCTATACACGCTGTAAATTATTACAATGACTTATTTACAGATGACTTTACCATGATCTCTTTGTCCCCGTTGGCCCAACCAGTTTGTGTTGCTGACGCTGCTTGTCATTTAAATTATGAATAAAAAGCACAGGGCTGAGGCTTCTTAATCTTGTATCTCCATTCTCGGTTTAATTCAAAATGGACCTAACTTTCAATTCTTTACGGCTATCATCCCTGTGCGCGGTCAGTTTCTATGGAATGTACCTCAATTCTTGAGTTATGTGCTTACCGCTCATACAATTCATTTTATCTTACCTTGAGTTATGTACATCATGAACTGAATGCATACATTGTAAATAATATTAACATTATTTCTCAGAACAAAGACACAGGCAATTAAAAACGGCCACACAGAGACATGAATCGTAGAAAACTTAGGACTGAAAGTTTGATCCGGTTTGAATTAAACAGAAAACGGACACTCTAAATTAACTGTTTCATTTTTCATCTGGATTTAGATACTTATGTTGGAGCGCTTCCAGTGCTGTTAACAAGGAAGGGTCACGGTTCTCAAACACACAAATCCTATTCACACCTAATACATCGCAAGCAACATAACGAGATATGTAGCTTACCAAATTTAAGGTGCCATGGTCCAGGGAGAGGGGAGCTAGGGGCTCCGGAACTTCGAATGTCACAAAAATGTATATAAAGGCAGTAGTGAGGTTTTAATGGAATATCTTGCAAACGGGAAAAGTAATCAAAGTAAAACTTGCACAACATATAACTGATCACAAGAAGTAATAAAAACCATAAGCAGTGTTGCCATCTAGGAAGCAAGGTTGCCAACGCAGAACAATGTTACATTTTAAAAAATAGCATTATATACCAATTAATGCACAGTGGGAAAGTACTGGCACTAGAAAAGAAAATAGTACAAGTTGGTAGCACAGTGTTGCAAACTATGGAAGATATATGAGCTGAAAGTTGTCGGGTTAGAAAATATATGTGGAGACACAGGCCAATATGCTGGTATCTGGAATAACAGTAAAAACGCTAACAGCACGTATACTACCGAGGGTTGGGGAATAGTTAAAGGATTGTCAGCACTGAATGGAACCACGTGTCAAGTACGATATATTTAAAAGGCACTAGTAACAAACAAACGAATATTGTGAACGTTGGTACCATAGTGTTGCAATTTTCGTGTTGGTGTGATATATCATTCATAGTTTGCAACACTGTGCTACCAACTTGTAATATTTTCTTTTCTATTGCCAGTACTTTTCCACTGTGCATTAATTGGTATATAATGCTATTTAAAAAAATGTAACTGTGTTCCGCGTTGGCAACACTGCTTATGGTTTTTGTTACTACTTGTGGTCAGTTATATGCAGGGGCAGGCTGGCGTCTTGATTGACGTGTATATATTATTAAATTTCAATATTATTATTATTAAATGAATGAAACAACATTCTTTCCGGAACATTTTCTTAATATTTTAAAAATATTACTAATCATACACAATTATATTCTGTTAGTTTATTCCGTAGGCTACCTCGCTTATTATCTACGGTCTGCCTACAAACAAGCAATTGAAGTTTGTTTCGACAGTTGCAAGTTTTATTTTTATAATATACGAGCAGATTTGCCCGCCCGTTGGATCGGGTGAATAAAATATGTTGGCAACAGTCATCGGGACTGTCACCAATACTCGCTTTCCCGTGGTGGGTTTCTCCCTTAACTTGGGGAGTGTTGGAGGGCTTCGCCCCCTTTATCGGAAGCAGACTCTCCGGGGCGCTGCGCCTCCATGGTGCAGATCTGCCCTCATACCCCCTGGAGAGTCTGGTTCATCATAATATACTGTGGAAAACAATGACTAAAACAAAAAGCGTGTATGAATTGTATGTTCTTATTAGGTCCTACAACTACAAATACTACTGTCAAATAACACTACAATGCTTTAAAACATTAAATCCAAATATTTTTATTAACAACAATCCAAATTTAAATTTAAGAAATCTATGCTATTTATTTATTTGGGGTTCCATTGTTGTTACCACCGCCATTGGATTAAAAGGTAAAAAATCAAACGTCGCTTATCTCTGAAGGTAATAAGTTTAGAACCAAAGTGATTCATTCAAAATCATTCCAGTTGGTAGAACCGTTTTGGCGTGATGTCATGCACACATACTTACTTTCAATTTAATATAGAGAGTTTCATTGTTTGAAGTTTGATCATTGTTGCTGTGTTTTATTTGCTTCTTCGATGGTATACCAATCTGCCCCAAGTGGACATTTTAAGAAAGGAATTTCCTAATGAATGAGTTAATTACGCTGCATATAGACGAATTTCTACGCAAAGAGATGTGTGTTCATGCAAACCACTGACCAGACATTTTACAGATACCTTAATAAACGTATTGTAGAGAAGCTTGCGAATCCTAAAGTAAAAACACACACAGCAAAAAGTAGTTGCTTCATCGCCACGTACTTCCAGTATGTTAATGGTCGAGCATCAATGATGCCACCCGATACTTCTCATAATTTATCGATTCCGCTATGAAAAATTAACGGCACTGTACCAGTGTACCCCGTGTACCAATGTACCCCCTTTCCCTTATGTTATTTCAGCAGTATTAACTTCAGATAATAGATCCGTACATAAAGGAAATAGCACAAAACAAAATAAATACATTAACTGTTCAATGACATGTACGCCACTTAGTACTGCTACATCTAGCCGTGCGGTCTACGGCGGTAGGCCAACGACTCGAAGGTCCCGGGATCGAGTCCCGGAAGGGGCATGGGTGTGGGTTTTAATGCCTAAAGGGCGAATCATGACGGGCTGAAGTCCAAAGTTACTAGACTGGCCCATATAAAAATAAAGTTTACCAAAGTTTTTTAATACTGCTACATAAAGATCACACTTTCTTTTTAACAGATACAAGATTTTAGTCTATATTTAAGTATAAAGTGTTAAATTAGTAGTAGCTATCATTGATTTCTATCTACAAGAGAAACTGGACTGATTGATGCCAATAAACATATCATGAATATATACTGAAGTACCAAAAGTCATGGGATAGCGGGAGGGAACTAGTTGACGGCACGGTAACATCGCGGCAAACCAGTCGAACAACGCGAAAGAGTTGGAGTGTGATCAGTTTAACTTCTGTGAGTGCAGTGAAACGTCTTGTACCATGGTGATGGAAACCCGACGGGAACAATCGGAGTTTAAGCGCAGGATGATAGTTGATGCTAGCGAATGGGGCATGCGATTTCAGAAGTCGTCTGGACATTGAACTTTACTCGCTCCACAGTATCAAGAGTGGACCGTGAGTACAGCGTTGGATGCATTACGACCCATCAGGAACAATGCAGTGGCCGCCCACAGGTGCTGAATGACCGCGACCAGCGACGTCTGGGCAGATGCGTTCGGACAAAGAGACAAGCAATAGTCCGTGATCTGACAGTAGAAGTCAATGCAGGACGTCCCAAGAACGTGTCTCAGAGGTTAGTGCTTGATCTCCATGGCATATCGCAGCCGAAGACCGACACGTGTGCCACCAAGCATTGCCTATCGGCGACGGCGACTCACATGGGCTCGGGAACACGTGGATTGTGCCTTAGAGGACTGGCAATGTGTAGCGTGGTCAGATGAGTCACGTTTCTAATTGGTACTCGCGGATTGTAGGCTCCGGATGTAGCGCAGAATCCGTGAGGCCATGGACCCAAGTTGTCAACCAGGTACTGTGCAAGTGGTTGTGGCTCCGTCATGGTGTGGGACATGTTTACCTAGCATGGTTTCGGTCCTCTGGTCCGCTTGAACCGGACGTCGTCCGGTCAGCGCTATATTCATCTGCTTGGTGACCATTTCAAGTCCTTTATGGACTTCGTGCACGCTGCGAACAATGGAATTTTCCAGGATGACAATACGCCATGTCACCAAGCCGCAATAGTGCGCGAATGATTTGAACAACATTCTGGCAACTTCAGCGCATGATTTTACCCCGTAGATCAGCAGACATGAACATGTGGGATATCATCGAACGGACTATTCGTGCTCAGGATTCTCAACCTGCAACAACCACCGAATTGTGGACGACAATCGAGACTGAATGGCTGCACATCCCTCCAGCGGCCTACCAGCGACTAGTCGCGTCTCTGCCACGTCAAGTTTGCCTTGCTTGAGAAGTTGAGAGGGTCCGATACGTTATTAGGTAGGTATCTCATGACTTTTGGCACTTCAGTGTACTTTGAAGCCAGGGATCGAGAAGGAAACCTTGATCGTTCACTTCCAGTCTAAAGCAAGATGGAGTTAATTTTTAGTTTCAACTCAGTTTTTACGCTTGTTAACGCTGTGTGGCCCGCCTTTTAATTAAATGTCCTCAGTCTTTTAAAAAAATGTAAATGGTATTTACAGCATGGATTATTATTACATGCACAGTTTGATACGTGCATAAATCAAACATAAATCGAAAGCGGTCGACACAGCGATAACAAACGTAAAACTCTTAGTTAGAACTGAAATTTTGGTCCATCTTGGTTTGGACTGGAAGTGGATGATCAAGAATTAAAAGGTTTCCTCTGGAGTCTCTCTTTCGACACTAGCCGATCACTCCAATATCTTTACGCAGAACTCGATGGTAGTGAGTATGCTGCTTCTAGATTAAAATCAATCAATTTACTTTTATGATATTGAACATTTTGCTAATTGTTCACACTTTCTAATCGTTGATAATATTGATACCAAACAAGATTCACTTTTTGTTTTCATATAATCTTAACATTTATTACTTTCTTATTGTAAGTTTCAATAACGATTATTTTCCCTTTCCTTATCACAAAGAAAAAAATAATAAATGTTCTGTTAGAAGAAAAAAAGATGTCATGTAATGTTTTATCTGTTGAAAAAATCTGTTGGAGCATAATTTACTGCCACTAGCTGTTCAAATTTTCCAACGTTTAAAAGACGAATAAGCATTAAGCTCCACTGAAAACAAGAATTATTAAATAAGAAAAATACTATAATCGTCATATAATCATTCTTAATTAATCAGGATTCACGTGTGTAATAATCGCGTGTGTGTAATAATAAAAAAAGAGCTATTCCCATACAAAAGGTGAAAACTTGACAACAGACAACGAAATAAAGGAAAGGGGTGAATCATTAACTAACACTACTACATAGGTGAAAGTGAAATTACGCTTTTGCTCATTGTGTTGCTTCCAGTTTTAAAACGAGACAGAATACTGTTAATGTGATAGTCTCAGTGAACTAAACTGACTTTTGACAAGAACACATCGTAAATCAAGAAATATTTACGACGGTAGTACTTTTGATATAAGGTGGTAATAAAAGAGTAATTTTTGTGATCATAAATGGAGCCATCATCATATTCTGACGTTTTCTATCCACTACTGGATGAAGGCCTCCCTCTTTCCTTTCTCAATCGATATTCACGCAAGTGGTAGATACTTCACCTATTTAGAACATGATGTAATTTTTTGTCGGCAGACTGCAATGAACAATACTAAAAATTCTAACGAAACTGCAAATCAGGCAAAAGTTATAGTATTAAAATAGATTTTATTATGTTTAGCTACAAGGGTGCATAACTTTTATATATGGAATCTAGAAAAAAAAACTAGAAGGACAGATTCCATGTATTCAAATAAACTATGTTGAATTCTGCGACTTTCGTAACGTGTTAGTTACATTATAGCTACATATTTGAACACATGCGGCACAATATTAGCATTTGCAATGGCTAATAATACCTCAAACTTCTCTGAAACTCGGTGCCGATACTTATATTACCGAAAGAAAGCTATGTCAAAAATTTCATGTCAAAAAATAAGCTTCTATGTCTGTGTATTATACTTTCTCCCTAAGTCAGCTACCGAGGTATATGATAAGGTATTTCAATTTATTGAGACAAAGTGTGTACCAGGTTGCTCCATTTTCGTAATTGGGGACTTTAATATATCAGATATAGATCGTAGCGAATTCAATCTCACCGAAGCACCTAATAAGTATAAAAGCCTACACAATTTCATGTCACTCTATGAATTACACTCAATTAATGATATAGTTAATAGTTACCGAAAAACATTAGAGTTAGTACTCTCGAATCTAGACTATGTTAATGTAAACAAAGAACCCCCCTTCCCTTAGTTAAGGAAGATGTATATCATCCTGCTTTATACATAAATATGAAAACAAAAAGTAGACAAACTGCGAAAATACACTGCAAGGTATCAGGACTTAACTATAGGAAGGCAAGCTTTATACAACTATATTATGAGATTAAACAAACATCATATCACATCATAATTAAAATATTTGATAAATGTATTCCTCTAAAAAGACACTCAAATCGGAACTATCCGTGGCCGTGCTGGTTTAATTCAGATATAATAAAGAAAATTAAAAGGAAGGCGTATCACCATAAGAAGTACTACAAAGCCAATGGAAGTAATTATTATTATCATTAGCATGAAATCAAAGCTGCGCACAATAATTATATAAAGTTGTCTGAATCTGCAATTCAAACCAATCCAGCTCAATTTTGGGATTTCATGAAACAGAAGACTAGTCATTTAAATGGTAATACACTAACATATAATGACCGGATGTTAGAGACCGACAACGAGATTGTTAATTCATTTTTCTGAGTATTTTGAAAGTGTCTATAAAGAAAACATACACAAGGAAATTACAAGCAAACTGAAACGCTTAAACTGAGCGATAAATTAGATTAACTCAAGGTCTCACATATTGAAATGTGTGAGATACAACATGAAATAAAAAAGTTAAAATCAAAAGGAAGTACAGGCCCTGACGACATTCCGCAATATATAGCAAAGGGCTGCGAAGAACCCCTATTGACACCACTTTCTATCATTTTTAACCTAATAATCACTTGTAATGTGTTTCCGGTTAAATGGAAAACAACGAAAATTTGTCCCATACCTAAAGGCAATAGCAAATCTGAAATAAGAAATTATAGGCCAATTGCCATATTATGCACATTTGCCAAAGTTTTTGAATCAATATTGTACCAAAAAATCAGTTTTCATGTCAGACCTTCAATATCAGAAATACAGCATGATTTCCTCAGTGGCAGGTCAATTGTAACAAACCTTTGCCTCATTACAGATTACATAACATCAACCTTAGACCAGGGTCAGTAAGTGGACGTAATATACACCGACTTCGCTAAGGCATTTAATACAGTAAATCACAGTATTCTCGCGGGAAAACTTAGTCAATTTCACTTTTCCCCAGGTCTGGTTAAGTTATTTGAATATTATTTAAATGATCGTAAACAATATGTTGTTTACAAAGGTGGAATGTCCCAGGAATATCCAGTATCTTCGGGAGTGCCTCAAGGGTCGAACTTAGGAACCCTGTTATTTTTATTGTTCATTAATGATCTCCTTGAATGTATTAAAACACCTAACAAACTTTTATTCGCTGACAACCTAAAAATTTACTCTACTATCAACTCGTTGAACGATTGTGAAAATCTACAACTTGACATAAACAAAATAGTCAAATAGTGTAACAATAATTCACTTGAAATTAATGTCAACAAATGTAATGTAATGTCATTTACAAGATGTCAGACAGCCGTGCATTTCAAATATAATATTAATAACACGTCTCTCCAATACTCCAAAACTATAAAGGATCTAGGTATAATATGTGATTCCAAATTGCTTTTTGATGTTCATGTAGACAAAGTTGTTAATAAAGCGTATAGGAATCTGGGATTAATAATAAAAATGGGAAAGGATTTCAGGAAGACAGAAACTCTCATGCGTCTATTTCAAACATATGTAAGATCAAAAACTGAATACGCTACCATTATCTGGAATCCAAGTACTGCACATAGCTCAGACAAACTGGAAAAAATCCAAGCAAAATTCATAAGATTCCTGGTATACAAAGAAACAGGCGTTTATCCGAGAACTGATAGCAAAAAATATTAAATACAAACTTTAACATGATGAGCCTTGGGAACAGACGCACTCTTCATGAAATTATTTTTCTTTACAAAGTGTTTACAAACAGAATAGATTGCATAAATCTGCTCTCAACTTTCAGATACATGTCCCATCAACCAAAACCGGAACAAAAAACTCAGGATTCTTTTATTATCAAAGACCGTGAACAAATATTATGCAAAAGTCACCAACTTGGAGAATGAGCGCAACCTATAATGACATAAGTAAAAGAGCTAAGGAAATTGAATTTCATAACATGAATCTTAAACAAATTCATATCCAGTCGCAGAATTTCTGAAAGGACCCACTTCGAGATCCTATTGGTACAGCTGTAGACAAAGGTATTGTCTCATATCTTTAAAGAATATTTTCTAAATTCGTGAAAAAGTCCCCTCCCGTGTGTGACATTAATGAAAACTAAAATTAGAATTAATAGTTCCCATCTGCACTTTCTGAATTGGTAGATTTTTGGGCTTAAATTTTTTTGTCGACGAAAAAAATATATTTCTGCAAATATCGCCCTCGTTTAGAAACTTATCAAGATAATATTTTTTTCAAAAGTCTGTCAAGTGATTGTGCATGTTGTCTGTAAATTAACAGATTTACATCATGTTTTAATATACAGGGTGGTTCACGAAATCCGTAACAGGGTCATAATTCAGCTCCTAATGCACAGAAATCTTTTAAACAACAACAAAAAATGTTCATACCAAAGTGCATATGCAGAATCACGTGGTCATGCTTCTTAAATCAGGGACGTCTCGGGAATGCCTCTACGGGGGGGGGGCACTTCAAAATTTTAAATAGAAACAATGGTTGATTTTACTTTCTTTGAAATAAACATTATATTTTGAACAACTTTCAGTTGAAACATTATTTAATGTCTCGTAACGTTTGGCAACTAAAAGAGTTAGTTGCTAGGTCAACAGTTAACTTATCAAGTAACTCTTGGTTATTGACGATATTTAAAAATGTTTCATCTGAAAATTGTTCAAAAATTCGTGTGTGTTTCAAAGAAAGCAAAATCAACCATTGTTTCTATATAAAATTTTGAAGTTGCCCCTCCCCCGTAACAGTATTCCAGGGACGTCCATGTTTTTTTGAAATTCTCATCCTTTGATTCCGCATATTCCATTTAGTATTTCATTTTAGTTTGGAACCCCTTTGATTTACAGCATCCAAACAAAAGTCCTGAAAACCCTCTGCACCCTGTTAATTTTGACGACCAATTAGGTCTTCTAGCTACCAAACGGTATGAGCTACCGAAAAGCATTTCTTCTAAAAGTTGTTCAGAATTTAGCGATTGTTTCAATGGGGGCAAAATCAACCCCTGTTGCCATTTAAAATCTTGAAGTTACCCCCGATAGAGGTATTCTCGAGAAGCCTCTGATTTCAGAAACATCACCACGTGATTCCGCACATGCACTTTGATATGAGCATATTTTTGTTTTAAAAGAGTTTAGTTATGTTACGAATTTCGTGAACCACCCTGTATTTATTTTTGAAACAAGAAAAGTCAGTTATAGACATGTGACAAAACTTTTGTCCATATGTGTAGCGTTAACGGGAAGATGATAAGAAGTAGAGCAGGTTCTAACGACTCTCAGACTAGGTCTTGTTTAAGAACATTTGTAAATTCTTTGTAAAGGGTACACATCTATTTATTATGCCATTCTTTCCAGTCAATCAGCTACTTGGGTAGTCACGTTGAGGATTAATTTTTTCCAATGTTTCAAGTTCCAAAAAAGTGATCTTAGAATTTCATTTGTGTAAAAAAAAATAGGTATTATAATCAGTATAAGTTGCTCCATTAGATGCTGTATATGTAATTCCGGACTTGAATTTTATTTATCGCCTTTAGGCATCTAAGGCTCAGGTCGGAATAGGGGAGGGAAAGGATTCGGGAGGTGGTCATCAGGGCCTATCTTGAAGGTGCCATCCCGAGATTTGCCTGGTGTGACTGAGGAAAACTCTGGAAAAACCTCAGTCAGGATGTTCGGCCGCTGGGATCCAACCCACGACCTCCTGAATGCTCTATCTCTGAGCCACGGCGGCTCGGTAGGTCCATTCCCGAGTTAGATGTTCCTAGCAGTAAAGTCAATAAAATCGAACTTTTTGAGAAAACAATCAACAAAAGTCCAACTCGACCTGAGCCTTAGATATCTAAAGGTCTTAAAATAAATTCAAAAGTCCAACTTTTGGGGATCTAAGTCCACGACGGACACATCTCGAGGTATTGCAGGTTTTCCTCAAATAAATTACGTATTGACGTGAAGATTCTGAATTAATTTTAAAACCAATTTATTGCAATTTTTGTCACTTTAAACTCGTGTTGGAAGTTTGTAGAGGTTTGGGCACGAGAGGGCACCCCCAACTTTAAAATTTTTGCTGTCAAATATTGCAACCGTGCAAAACTTCACTTACACCCTCCCAATTTTGACTTTACTACCCCCAAACTGAAAATTCTGTCGGAAACCCTGACTTGGAGCACTGCTTTAAACATTATTTGTTCTGTCCTAAAATTGATTTCACTGCTGATTGTGATCTCTCTGGTTGTAATCAAATCGTATGCAACGTCATAAAAAAAAATGAAACAGAGAAAGAGCGAAGAGGGAGAAACCAAGGAGAACAAGGACATTGGACAATTGAGCGGTTGACGTCACCCGTACCGAGACGGTTCATGACGAACAGCAATGAATGAGTCAAGCTCCGTCGCCTGCGGCAATCACCTATCCTATTAACGAATAACTTCCACGCCCAAGATGTAAAGCAGAGAAGATAAATTTACCGTTAGAAGAAACCATTTCAAACGGTCTACGGGTGTTTGTGTAAAGGGATATGCAATTGCGTTTGCTAGTCTTCTACTTTGGGACGTAGGTTTGCAATGATTTCAATGACACCTACGCTAAAAACTGAACAGTTATTGCAGGGTTTCTTTCAGAGAAACCTGTATGGGGGAATGAATTATTAATTGCTACGCTTTTTGATATTGCACAAAAACGGACTGAGTTACCCTGCAATCGCTGGGTGGGCCAACATTGTAGAAGGTAGCCAGATGGGCCAACGTGATAAAGTGGCTATTTCTAGGGAAAATATTTAGTTTGAAAATTTTACATTAATTATTAATACTAGATAGATTCTTTGAAGTTTGAACATCTAACACGTAAAATGTTTCCATGGATACTTTTTAAATGTCAAAGGAGGGAGTGCTTTCATTATAGAGTATGCTGCCAGTTCATCCCCTTTCCCGTATTTTGCACAAAAACATTTTTTTTTTAAATTTTACAATTTAACGATAGGACAAGATGATAACTTTTCGATAATTTATACATTTATTGTCATAATATTTACTTGAACAGTTTCTTGGCCATCTGAAACCTGAAAGTCTAGAGATTTCTCCATTTTTGTGTGTGCTTCAGCATTTAAATCCCGGGGAATGCATTAAACATAATGGTTCGGGTCACATAGTAAGCCGTGGTTCCTGTCCTTTGTAAAGGTCCTCGTATTTGGCGAGTGCCATAGGTTGTAAATTAATTGGTTGCCTGTGTCGCTCCCTAAATTTTTTATAAATTCACCCTTTTGTCAAATCAAGAAATTTGTTATAATTTAGATTGGAAAAATATATGATTTTTTTTTTAAGATTTCGCCACATTAATGGCTTTTGGATATATCTAAATGAAAATAATAATAATAATAAAAAAATAATATTCAAATATTTTGGACAAAATTATTTTTTCGACTCTATGATTTTGAAATTATATCTGTGTATATAGAAAACCGTAGTACATGGCGCAAGGACACTAAATTACTAATTCGCGCCAAAACTACTTACAAGCAAAGAGACAATATTTAAGAAATATTAAAATATTTAATAATCTTGTGATCAATTTTTCAGCTTTTAATACAATTTATTATTTTCGAAATTAGTTCTAAATGTAAAATGTATGTTATAAATCTATTTAGATTCGGCGGAAGCTTTCTTATAGAGCAGACTATAAAAGAACCTGCATCTTCAGTTCTTGGTTCTTTCTCTTGGGTTCACTCCCAAGTAATAAATAGGTGCTCAAGTGAATCTATTGTTTTATTTCAGGTTTTCCTTTTGCCCTGGTATTAGGTAGCATTTGTAGTTTAAGAGTCAGCACAGAATCGTGCCTTTCGGTCGGCTGCATACCCAAGTTGCATGTTTATTAGGATAGGAAAGGGTTCCTTCCCCATTTGCTAACTTGTATTTACCTTATAGGAGGACTCATTTACCTTCAAATCCCACGCAAAGCCGGAGAAAGTTTTAATATAGAGTACCTCGGGGTGTCTTAAACCATTTCACCTTAGTAGCCTGACCCCCTGGGTTAGGATCTAAATATAGAAATTGAAGTCAAATTGAACACTTCTTATTGCTATGAAGTATACTAAATTGGACTGGAACTAAGTAGTTCTAGAAAAACGATATGAAAACTGAAAGTTGAAGCACTTCATAGCGCAAAGTCTAACACTGTTAAAACAAGCGGTGTGGACAATGTAATGTCTGAGAAAATCATATCTGAATTACCAAAAAGTACTGAATCTAAACCGGAAAAACTTCGTAAGAGTTCAATAAACCATTTCCCCTCAATCTAAAAATTTTTCTGGAGTCTTCGACTTCCTTTGTGGGATTCATTACGCCAGTTCCTCACAGTATTTAAGTTGTTTTTTTTTTTAATTCAGATTTTTCTCTGAAATTGTCCACGCTGCTTGTTGTAGCATTCTCATTTACTGTTGCGTTATGAAGCTGGATTTTCCCTCACTTATAACTCGGAAAGGACGCCGCTTTCGACGCTTGTGCACATAAAATATTTTGTTGATGCTCAAAAGACGACTGGACAAGCTCTGTATAAGCAATTAAAGAATGAACTTGACAAGTTTAGACCTTCACAAATCACTGGCTGTTCTTTTGGTGGTGCTGCAAATATGAGCGGCCAATACAATGGTTTGCAAGCTCATCTGAAGGAAGATAATCCAGATTTGCGACATGTACATTGCGTTGCACATGTTCTAAACTTAGTCATGACAGATTCAAGAGAATGTAGCAAAATTTTGCTAAACACTTCGTTGGATTGCTTCAAACTACGGCCAATTTCATTTCTGAATCACATAAAAGAATGCAAATGTGGTCAACAGTGAAAACAGAAGATGTACAAGTGGAGCACAACTCCTTCGGCGGTTGCAAATGATTAACACAACTAGATGGAGTAAGGATCGAGCTCTCAATAGTGTGTTTGACGACTTTTCCACACCTATGCAAGACCGTAAGAAGTCCTTAGCTATGCTTCAATGCCTAATCGACATTGCTGGCTTCGAGGATTTTAAAGCAGAAGTTACTTTCCAGGCAAAATGTTTGCTTGAGAATTGGTGTAAATTTCAGAATACACTTCTCGCATCAATTTTCACTGAACTATTTAGTTTGACAACACCCACTTCGGAATACTTGCAAGACAGAGAGTTAGACTATTTTACAGCAACTGAAAAAATACAAATGTTGGCATTGAAATTGCGAGAGAAAAGAAATGAATTTAGTTCCATGTTGATTAAAACAACTGAATGTGTGCAACACATACAGAAAGAACTCACGGAAGCAAATGACAGTGTTGAAATCAAAAGTTTTCTCCCAGCTAAGAGAATACCTCAATCAACCGTACAATTTGGTAAAACATCCAGCGACGAAGTAAGAACTATTTCGTCCTCGCCATCAAAATGGTTTGAAATAAATGCTTTCAATGTGACCATTGACACTGGAATTCAGCAAATTAATTCTCGTTTTGTTTCGAATGAAGCTCTTATGAAAGACATTGCTTGGCTACATCCATCACGTTTTAACGAAATCAATTTGTTGCAAGAGTTTGAAGACGCTATGGATATTCTGGCTTATTATTCCAAGTGAAGAAAGAAGACATTCGAATAGAATTGCTTCAGTTTTCGCGACATTATGGCGACTACAATAAGTCATTTAAGGTCTAAAGATACCGATACAACGAAAGAAGCAAACCAGGGTAAATCTAGAGGAGAGGATATAGAAGATGAAGGGTTCGATGAAGAGAGCGAGGACAAGGAGAGAAGCAAGGATGACACAGATGATGAAGAATTGCCATGTAAAGTTGGAAGAAAGTGCAAAAGATGCCTGTCGTGCACGTTAGAATTACTTTGTTAACTAAATCGTTACGCTCTAATGTATCCATCGTTGTACGTGGCGTACAAATACATTTTGACTTTCATGCACCCAAGTATCTTGCGAAAGAATTTTTTCCATCATGAAGATTATCAAAAATCAACTACGTTCTTCCCTTGGACAAAACTTGTCAGAAGACTTCGTTCTCTTTTACGTTGAAAGATCATTTAACTTTGATGATGACAAAATTATTGAAGAAATTGTATCAACTTCAAAGGAGTTAGGACATCTATTTAAATTACTACCAACAAAGAAAATAGTAAAAAAATGATAGTAACTCAAGTAAACTACAAAGTGCATTTGTGTTGTATGATATAAAAATTTCCACATCATGCTCTCTTGTCTAAGGCACATGTTAATGTTCCTATTTTTCGAATTCTTGTAGTTGTAGTCAACATGATTAAAAAATATGTTATAAAAATTTTAATTATGTAAATTATGGTGTTACATTAAAAAGAGCAATAGAGCTTAAAAAAATAGGGGAAATATACTATTGAAGAATATGATTTGTAATGCATAGTATCTTTTTGTAAACAATCATAATTTTCTACCAAACTAAGGCATCTTAATATATAAATTACGGAGTGGATTTGTGTTGTTCTGATATAAAAATTTTCATATCTATGTTCTCCAGTCTAGAAATGTAAATATTTTAAGCCATTTGTTAATTGTTCCTAAACTTTTGTAATTGTTGCAGTTGTAGTCAACCTTATTCTGAAATATATATTATGAAAATTGGGCAAGGGTGTAGATGACTGACCCGCTCTGTGAAGGACATTAATAACCCTACCGAATCAAACCTAACCTAACCTACCCTTACGTAATCTAGAAGCTATTTTTTCAGTTTAGAATGCAAACAAACCAAATTTTACCTAACCTTTAGACCTAAATCACGAGGGAGGGGGCAGCCATCTACTCCCTTCCCGAAAATTGTAATCTATGTTAATTATGTTGTTATATGAAAAGACCGATATAGTTTAAAAAATAGGGGAAATATATTATTGGAGAATATGTAATGCTTACTATCGGTTTGCAAGCAATCACAATTTTCTTTCAAACTTAGATATCTTAATAAGTTGATGATCATCTTATCTCTTGAGTAGTTAATGTTAATAAAGTTTATGTTCAAGCTGTAATGACTATATAGAAAATAAGTTTTAAGCGTGATAATGGGTTTAGTTTAGCACCAAATCGTAGTAGCCCATTGTAATAGAAATATATAAAAACGCAAAAGCACAGGAATGTCGATGAGGTGTGAATATTACTACACTCATCTTGCAAGTATACCTACAGATTTCTGAAATCGAAGTTCTTTAAGTTCCCCTTCAATCCCAAACTTGTCTTAGCTATGAAGAAACTACAGCAAATGCATGCATTGTCACAGAAAAGGTGAAAATAAACTTACGATTCTACTGAAAATAAGATTTCAGGTTTGTTCAAGAAAACGAAACATATGATTGATTAGCTAGCTTCGACAATGTCAATCAAGATTAGAAAACTTAGTAAACGAATTAAGATGAACAGATTTATGCTGCTACAGAACCTTGTTGTTAACATAGGCCCAGAACTCAAAATAGTTCTTAGCTGACTTTCGAAAAACACTTCCTTGCTGCAACTCAAAGTTCAAACTACTATCATAAATTTTAATGGTAAGCCAACTCTGTAGCTAAGCCGGGTGGACCAAAGTTTGTCAGTCCATCCCTGACATTGCAAGAACAGTAACGTAAAATTTCTATCGTTAGACTATTATTATCCTGACAAGTGACTGCCAAGGGTTTTCAGTTTTGGAGAATGTAAAGTCAAAATTGGGAGGGTGTAAGTGAAGTTTTGTACGGTTTCCATCGATTTTCACAGCAAAAGTTTATAATTTGGGGTTAAACACTCCCCACGTGGAGAGTCTGGCGGAATCACTGAGACTGTCAATGCGCTTATATCGAAACTTACTTTGAAATTTCGTTAGGAGAATCCGAACCCCTAGATACGTCCCTGGCGACAAGGGCGGAGCCCGGTAGGCCTTCTCTCCACAGTGGTCCTTCCTCTCAGGGGTTCATTTTAATCCTGGCCTGGCTTGGCCTCGCTCAGTCAGACCAAAAGTTTCCAGACCCTGGACCGTACAAAAAAAAATCAATACGGTAATTTAATAAAATGCCAGTTAAAATACATACCCCCCCTCCAAGTAGAGCTGAAACCGGGTCACTTTTGGTCCGAAACTTGATCCGAATGACCCGATCGATCCGATAATCCGTTTCAACTCTGCCTTCAAACAGGAGACCAGGCCAAAAACTGAAACCGAAACCCCTGCTTCCACTACTTCCATATCAGAAAGAATATGTGTTAAAGGTATATACTGCATCAATGTTTAGCAGGGGTGAATAGCCTAAATATATACTTATTATACAGTTGGGGTATAGACTAAGCCCTGGTATCAAGAGAGTTAGGGCCCTAACAGAAACCTGGATAAACGCACCCATGAACCCTCGTTTCTATTAGTTTCTATTTTGCAGTTCTTGCCAAATACTGCCTATGGCGGATCCGAAACAGTACTACGTAGTTTATTCCGTAGTGACCGAAATTTGGACTTCGTAGTTTGTTCCTGGGACAAACAGAATTATAAATATAGTGGCTTCCAAAAGCAGAAGTCTGCAAAATATGTTGATCTAGTATAACTATTATCCGTCCAGACTTAAGAGTATACTGTTGCTGGTTTGACCGCTAAATAAAGAAACGAAACTGAACTCGCTGCAGCCGTTCTCTCACTTCTGGTTGGCATAGCCGAGAGGCAACGTTGTAGTCGCTGTTAGTTTTCCTCTCTCTTTCCCCCGTCAAGTTTTTCAAAGGAAACTATTGTTATATTAGATAATTAAATGTGTGTAAATGAAGAAATGAATTAGGGAATTAATTTTCGTACCAATTTTAAATATAAATCCTTTACGGGGGATAATTAAAGAGAGATAACAGTAAAGAAATTTCATGTGGGTCAGGGGGAAGTACGATAAGTAAAACGGCAGCTGTTGCCCATAAGCTGCAACAGTATAGACCAAACCTTGGATCGGTAATAGTGAATGCATTTTTTTTCATTTTCTTTTCTGAGTTATGTTATTGGTTTGAAAACA
>JAGDQP010029011.1:0-18161 GCA_022664845.1 Lepisma saccharinum
AAACTTGTGTCGTGTGCTTCTGCGCCATTACTGAAAAAAGGGGTTGAATGCAGCAGCGAAGGAAATTTGTGCCGTAGAAGGTGAAGGTACTGTCCACCCGTCCACAGCTAGAAAGTGGTTTCAATGTTTTCGGTCTGGTGACACCAGTCTCGATGACAAGCCCAAGAGTGGACGCCCTGTGACGACGAATATCGATGCCCTCCTGAACGCTGTTGAAGGAAACCCAGGAACCAGTACCCGTCAGCTGGCAGATGAGGTCCAGACATCACAAACCAGTGTCGTTCGTCATCTGCATCAACTTGGGTTTCGCTCCAGGCAACCAAGAATGGTTCCCCATGATTTGACTACCGCTCGAGCTCAACAACGTGTGGCCCTGTGTGAAGAACTGCTTCGAAACCCAACTGACGACATATTTTGGCGTCGGATCATCACGAATGATGAAAAGTGGATCTTTCTTCGTTATCCTGACACCGGAAAGCAATGGCTTCGGCCAGGTACCGAGGCGCAGCCAATGGTTTGAAGAGAAGGCAATGCTGTGTGTGGTGGAATTTCGACGGTCTGGTGCACTGGGAGCTCGTTCCACATGGTCGTTCCGTAGATGGGACATTGTATGCTGAACAGCTGCAACGGGTATACGACATTGTGCGCCGTCGTTATCCATCACTGGTGAACCGAAGGCGACTGCTCCTCCAATTTGACAACGCTCCATGCCACAGGTCAAGAAGAGTCCGCCAGCACATTGCGGACATGGATGGCGTGGACATTTTACCATACACCCCCTTGCGCCATCTGATTTTCATCTGTTTCGTTCCATGGCACACTTCCTGCGGGGCAGACAATTCCATTCCGTGGATGATGTGACAACTGGCATTACTGAGTTCTTTACTTCAAAGCCTGCAGCCTGGTATCGTCAGGGGCTTGTGTCACTGGTGGAACGTTGGAGAAGGACCATACAGTATGATGGAATGTACTTCGCCGAATAGGCTTCTGTGGTACGGGTGCTGCACATTATCCATGAAAACGCTACGAACATATGACTCACCCTGGTATGTTCGGAAATAATATAATAATTACTTTTTATAAAGTGGATACACCTGATATGGAAGTATCTATATAATGTTTTTGCTCGTACAGGATGGTATGCCCAGGACAGGACAATCGATTTTGTTGGAAGAAGATACAACAGATGATGATTTGAAGGCCCGTTTTCAAAATGAATCTGAAATATCGAACATCAAGTCCACATATATTACATTTTTTTTAAATCAGATTTCACGTGATACAGAAATGTCTAGATAATAGTAACTTTTTCGTACAGAACGCTCATAACTTGTAATAATTTTTCCTGTGAAAGTTAGTAATAAAGACATAAAGTGTGAAAAATGAGTTACCCATTGAGAGAGAAGCCTACAGTTCCTCAGGCGCTTCGTCCGTCGTAGTTATAAGCCATTCGTTGATTTCATCGTAGTAATTTTTGTAACTGTTTGGGATATACTGGTAAAGCTTCCTCCCTGCTCTCGATTTTTGTACTTGAAAACAAAGATATACGTTCGTGAGAAACTGCTCCTCCGTAGCTTTGACTTGAAGAGAACTTTCTGTTTGAAGAAAGCTGGTCACCAAGCTTTAAAAGCAGATATATCCTGATATGTGACATGCTTTACTTTGAATCTGTTTGATGAGGACTGAGTGAGATTTCCATGCTCATGTGGTGTATAATCATTCAAGAAAGTGCCTTTATAATCTTCTCCTTCATAATAGGCATAATAGGTGTAAAATGTAGTTTTTTTCGATTTTGAATGCAGAACTCGTTGACCCAGAACTGTCATCATAAAAGATTTCCTGCAAAACATAAGGCTGATACCTTGTCACTGTCTTTGCATAAAGACCTTACGGAGTCCATTATTATTATTATTATTATTATTATTATTATTATTATTTCGCTTATGTAAACTTCCTGTTGAACAACTGATCCTCATTTAGTTGTTTCTTTAAGATGCTGGTCTTGTTCGTGGAAATACAGAAGGAAGAATTTGTATTTCACATTTTGGGGTATTTTTCTAAGATTATATGGTGTATCTTCACATTGAGATCAGAAAAAGGATATTTGTACTGGAATAATGGGTTTGTTTGACTGGAATACTACCAGTAAACGGGTAGATTTTCTGACAATCTTTACCGGGAATCGTTTCAGAATGAGAGCCACACGTATGTACTACCGATATACGACTGACAGATTAATAAGATAGTTGTATCATCCAAACAGTGGACTCTGGTGGAAATGGGGGAAGTGTAGTCAACTGCGCAGGCTCAATGCAGTTCCTTGTGAAAACGGACTCTAGGAGATGGCCATTTTTCCAACTGAACACCTGAATCTGACCCTGTGTAGCAGTGTTTTAGTGAATGAGACTTTACTCATTTTTCTACTCAGTACATGCGGCGTTAAGCAAGAAATTCACATCCATCCAAACGTAAGTTTTCACAAAAATTAAAGATGTCCCCTTTTCAAAATGACCGATTCAATTTCAATATTATCCAGTGTGATACCAATATGAAACCATCCATATATCGTATATTTCGTCAGCTTCAATATTTCTATGATTCTTATGCGACGCGTTGATTCAATAATTGAATATTGTCACTTATGCGAAGTCCATGCCATTTATTACTAATGAGAGCTTCATGATTATAATTTATTTTACATCTCATCAAGTTACTTCCAGATGAGAGGTTAGACTCCTTATCTAGTAATCAGGTGGTTTCAGGTTTGACCCTGGGTGAGGACACATTAATGTAGTGGTTCGGAATCCACTTAAACTGTAGTTTCCCTCTGTAATTAACAATATTACCTCCATCCTATAAAAATCAATACCAAAGTACCTGTGATTCACTTTGCCCAAGGTTACACAATTTCTCTTGGGCAGAACATTCATCATCATATCTCAATACATCGTTTGGTCGCAACCAAAATTAAAATGTGGAAATACGTATTAGATGGTCTTGAACAGAGGTTTTTCAGACTTTTAGATTGGCGTACCACCAAACCGAAATTCGTACTTCCGCCGTCGTACTAACGAGGAAACTATCTCAGCTGATCAGCCGATATTTACATGATTTTTTTTTTCTCACTAGGTTTTAACTTGTAATGCACGAAAATGACATCCTTAGACCGAACCTTTTGCAAAATTTTGAACAGGAATTTGTGGAAATATCGATTTGTCCCTATTTGTACAAGGTAAGGAATACGTATGAAGACACTTGTGATAAAACCTCTGCGAGAATGTGACCCATGCTCTGGGTAATGACAACAGGTGAGGGGCTGCACCAGGCGGTGGTATGAGAATCATGAACGCCATCTTCATAGCCGCAATCTTGGACTCACGTCGAGAATTTTAAATATGAAGATATTTAACACCTAACTTTATTTGTTTAGGAGATACGGATTCTAAAATTTACAATTTGGCATCTTAAAACACGTGCACAATTTGGTGGTAGTTTTGACGGGCGCACAAAACCAGTCGTTTTTTAAAATCATCATGGACCCTGCGTAACATCGGGTTCAACGCTGGTGCAGGTATGCTGGATCCGTTGCTGGAGATGGCGTAGGTCTTTGATTGTGTCACTATACACCATCCATGTATTTTTTGAAGGTTCCATAGTACAAAGCAAGGTGTGTGAGAGCAGGTGAACGAGGGGTCACGCGACAGGCCACCGGCGAGCGAATGAACATCCCGAAAACAGGTCATCAGTTGGAACATGGTGGTTCCCTAGCACCAGTCCTCGTTCCATCTCCTTTCCTGTTATGTGAACACGCTTCGGTGAAACGTTGCCTCTTTTCTTTTGTGTCTAGAACGTATCTACACTACTTATCTAGAACTGTCTTTTCATCCTAACTCGTAAGTACCATTTTCTGCCGTCACGAATAACATATATTTGCATCATATATAATATTTACATATGGAAACACTTGAATTCGAAAGATTGTATGAGACATAAAAACTTGCCACAGCGAGAGCAACAAATGAAACATGGCGTCTCAATTTCGCAAAAGTTATAAAATCAAGTCAAAACATCCTTACCAAAGCTGTTTCCGTTCACGTTTTCAAATTGATTGAATTTTCAACTTTATAACCGGATTTCTAACAAGCATAACGAATCATAAAATTTGTTATCCCTTTGATGATGATAATGTGTATTAACGAATCCATTAGAAGAATAGCAAGTCTGTCGTTCACAACACTAAATTTGTCTAAGGCTTGTCTATCATAAATCGCTCGAGCAGTCAGTTTCCACTGACGAAAGAGAGATACATCTTGTGGTTGCTATATTAACATTGTTGCTAGTGCAGTTTATACACTGTCAACATTGGACTGTCGTCACCAACTTGTAACACTGTTTCAAAAGTTGTTTCATGCTGTCTGGATTAACTGTCCATTAAAAGTAAGATATTTATTTATTTATTTATTTTTAATACGGTTCGATATAAACAATATTTACGTATGGAAGGTTTATGTGAAGGCACTTCATATAAGCCATCTTTGACAGCACTCCTATTATTTGCTTCGCAAGCTTACTAGATGTGCTACTTGACAACAGTAGGACCGATTAATTCTCTTGTAAGAAAATCAATTGTGAAAAATGCAAAGTTCCATCTCATGATAGGTTGAATGGTTTACATGTTCCCCTCTGTTAGCACTATGAACATGTGTTGGAGTACTTCGCTCCTCTTTTTATGATCCCGTTCGCGTAAAATGAATTTCATAAGTAAAAACTGATCGATTAGTGTTAGGAATGAGCAAATCCTTCCTGTTTTGTACAGAGTTAAAAAAAAAAAGTAAGTGCCTTGATATAACCAGTAATGTTCCAGTATTATTTTAGGTTGCGCCCTCAATTTCTGGGATGTGTTGGTTCTCTCGGCGATGGCTTATCGCGTGACCTCCTCGTTCACCTGCTCTCACACACCTTGCTTTGTACTATGGAACCATCTAAAATATATGGTGTATCGTGACAAAAAGACCTACGCCATCTCCAGCATACCTGTATCACCGTTGAACCCGATGCTACGCAAGGTCCATGAGGATTTAAAAAAAAACTATTGGTTTTGTGTGCTTGCCAAACTTGCCACCAAATTGAACACATGCTTTAGGATGTCAAATTGTAAATTCTAGAACCCCTATCCCCCCCCCCCCCAAAAAAAAAAAAACGTAGGTGTTAAATGTCTTCATATTTGAATTTCTGGGAACAAGCTAGCCTAAAATGATATGTCACATGACCCCCTTCCTATTTAATTAAAATTCTTGATGTGAATCCAAGATTGCGGCTTTCAAGATGGCGTCCATGATTCTCATACCAACCAACGCCAGATGCAGCGCGTTACCTGTTGTAATTATGCAAAGTTTGGACCATATTCCTGCAGCGGTTTTATCACAAGTGTCTTCATACGTATTCCTTACCATGTACAAATAGGGACAAATCATATTTCCAAAAATTTCTGTTCAAAATTTTGAGAAAGGTTGGATTTAAGGATATCATTTTCGTGCATTGCAGGTTAAAACCTAGTGAGAAAAAACATTTCATGTAAATGTCGGCTGATCAGATGATATAATTCCCTTTAAGTAGTATGAGTGTATTACCGAATTTTCTGTGCTAATATTTGAAATTGCATGATTATTTTGCCAGTAATCATTATACCGACAATATAGAACATTCGGTAGAATACTTGCCTTGTAATTCGGTCGTCCCGGGATCGATTCCTGGTACCGACCATCAAGAGTGAGGTTTACACTGGTTTGCCTCGGTCACCGTAACAAAAGCAGTTCATTTCTAATAAATAGCTAGGATCCACATTATGTGATAAACAGTTATTTTATATGTATACATATAATTATTTATTTATTTTAAACTTTTGATCGCTATGTATGTTTGAAATTTATCTGCGCAATATTTTCAGAAAGTATAGTTTAAAAGTAATTGCTTGAAGTATCAGAATAAAGTGATTGAAAAGCTGTGAGTACCAGGAACTACTAAGGGAAAGTTTATTGGTGTGCTTTCTTTTATTTAGCCTGCTGTTAACATAAAGTTAAAATTTTAGGTCTGTTAGTCCTGGGCTACTGAAATTAAACGTGTTAAATATACGAGGGGGTGCTGATAAGTTCCTGGCTTTACCCAGAAATAATTGAGATAGAGCGAGGGTACTGCACGTTGATTTAACATATTTCTGTCTGAACCTAACATATTTAGCACATGTTTCCTGAAACTTCTGTAATCCCTGCAAAAAAGTTTTTTGATTGAACCTGAAACCAGCTCTCTTTGGCTTCGATGACGTCAGAAATGTCACCAAATCGATGTCCTTTCAGATATGTTTTTATGTTTTCATTTGTGGGAACAGATAATAATCAAAGGAGGCTAGATCAGGTCGAACAATTCGAAAACCAGGGATTACAATTTGTCCGTTACAATTTGAACCTGTGTACTGGAGCTTTGTCTTGCAAAAGGAAGATGCCTTTCGCCAATTTTCCTAGGCGTTTCTTCTTGAATTCACAGTCCACCATTCAAAATCCCATCCCTGTCCCACAAAATTGACGCCAACACCGTCTTCGATGACTTTTGTACACAAAACTTCTTCGGACGAAGTGACCCCTTGTGGAGCTATTCTATGAACTAATTCTTGGTCTCGGGTTCATGCAGATGGGGCCACGTTTCATCCTCAGTCATTAATCTGGCCAGAAAAATTTGTTCATCAGCATGAAAACAAGCCAAAATAGCCTCCGATGACTTCATTCAGTGCCGTTTCGGATCACTGTTCAAGGATTTGGAGACCCATTTGGCAAAAAGCTTCCCCATGTCCCGTACGTTGAGGATGATGAATCCTACACGCTCCCGGGAGATGTTCAGTGTCTCTGCAATCTTCGTGGCTGGTATTCGCCGATCCATAAGAATAAGGTCATGCACAGCATCACATGTTGCAGGATCCGTCTCTGATGCATGGCCGCCACTGCGGACCTCGTCTTGGACGCTGAAATGCCTAGTCTGGAATCGAGATGTCTGTTTTTATGGTGCTGTACGAAGGACACTTATCTCCCAATGTTTTTGACATCACACCATGAATGTCCTTCGCAGACTTCCCGTGGATAAACTTAAACTTGATCACACTCCGAATCTCCGGCGCCGTGAAATTGGCTTGTCCCTCCGCCATGACTACTTCAAACCCGGAAAACAGGAAGAAGCAATTACCGGAGGAACATGATTTTTGCGCCATAACATATTAACATTAAACATTTTCAAATGAGATGTAAATCGAAATTGGGAAATGAGAGGCTCAGCAACCCCTCGTAACATTTCCTTTATTGCTTGTGCCACGTTGTGAATGTGTCATTTTTAAAGAAACTTGGGCTTGACTTCAGATAGTCCTTCATTCAATCAGTGACATTGCATTGCATTACGTAATTTATATATTTACTATTTATTTTTTCCTTAAGCTCGCCTACCATAGGTTGAGAAACCCTGGTCTTGAAATAACGTACAGTATTGAGATTGAATACAGACGCAGCTAAACAGCTTTTTTAGAGAGAGTACAGGCTGGACTGTGTACTGTGTATGCAGTGTGTAACTTTTACAAAGAAATAGGAATTGCTGGATTAGAATCCTCCAGACAGATTTCCCGGGCCTTCCCCTGAATGCATGCCTCGCAGATACTGAAATATCCGGCAGAATATGTTCCTCCTGGTAGGTACTAAGAAGAAATATATGTTTGAATTGTAGTATTATTAGTGGAGTTTAATTTGACATCGAAAGTGTTACAATCTCACCCCTTTTCTCGTTCCAAAATCTGTTAGGCTAAGAAGGCAGCTGGATTTAATTAGTGTCATTCTTCTCTCTGAAGTAACATTTTCAGCTTCCCCATCAGGTGCAAGGTGTATTTAAACCAAGTTTAAAAAAAGCTATACTATTTGCCTGCAAAAGTTGTAGAAAAACTTGAACTCATGACATTCACATAAATTTCTAATAGTACCTGTAATCATCTGGAAGTTCCGTAGCACAAAGTGTCAATATTTGAAGTTTTAATTTTCAACGTGTGGTTCTGTTTTCACATTAAATTGATCTAAATACATTTGGATCCGTGGCAGCTGCATGGTGACTAATTTTATTATTATATAGACGTACTATGGCACAAGAGACAACCAATATTCGCCGCATACCTTACACCTAATGACAAGTATATTCGTTATGACTTTCGGCTTCGAACCCTATAACTTAGCTCCTAATTACACTAGAAAGATGACTTAGGTCTGTGTTCGTGAAGGAACAAGCTTAACTGCTGATATGCATTACATGTATGTCGGGTGTCCCACAGGGGAGAGAGGGGAGGGCAAAATTTGCGTTTTCCCTCTCCCAACTCTCATTTTGAGGGGTTGGCGTCCAATGGTAAAATGATAAAAGACGTCATGTCTCATCATGTAATTGGTCCAGATGCATGATTCTTGTTGCTAGATGTTCTGGCGATCATGTAAAAATGGAGACAAATATTATGTCAGGTCGTGGTAGTGGACGGCCAAGGGAAGAAAGTTTTTGTTTTTTTTTTAACGTATAAATTACGCATTTTTTTTCACATTGTGTTGCACCGATGTTTGTGAATATTGGATTGACAGTTGTCACAGTCCAACCTAGTTTTTTTTTTATCGATTTTTTTCTTCTAGAGATTAGGCACGATCGGCACAAATATTACTTTTTCGTGTTCCATAAGCTTCCCACCGAGGTATATTTTATGACCCTGTGGTAATTAGAGAGGTCACTGGGGCCGTGAACGTTAAAGTTTCCAGTTTTCATGAATTCCCTACCCGGCGTATGAAGGTTTCCTATGTTCGAATGGTCACACAAATATTGCTTCCATGCTGTCGCATTGAGCATCTTTTAGACCAGGAGCTTTCCATGATCTCGTTTGAAAAGTAAAGCCTACAGAAAGATTATTATTTGTCACGTAATAATGAGGAACTTCAAGTGATATTCATATCGTTCAGCAACAGAATATCATATTTTCTGTGTCTAGAAACTGTCACTTACATTCTCTTATTTGGGTGCCAACCCAAAGTTGCAGTAGCGCCGAAGTATGGAGCTGTTTGAAACGTTGTACTTACGAGAACGGTAGTCCAGAAAAAAACGTGACACTAAGGAAGGCCAAGTTTTCAGAGTTGAACTGATACCTCCTTTCTCAAGGAAGAGGAAAGGTAGAATGTAACATCAAAGTAGATGTACTTGGCTAACGTATGTAAACATTTCTCAAGCGTTGTTATTGCATAAACCTGTAGATTTTAGTGGATGATGCCCCTAGGGGGGAAACACAGGGTCCAAAGTGGACACTTTTTCCTACGACGTATATGTCAACTCGGAATCCGATAATGAAGGAACGCCGTGATAATGTGCTTTTAGTTTGAGACTGTGCTTATTTCGCATGAAGTTTCTAAGTTCAGGCACACCATCTTTTAAATCTATGCTTCCGTCAGCCAAGGATAGCTACTGTTTTGCTACTACACGATACTGTGGTACAACAGCTTGCCTTTTCGTTGACAAAGTGCGCAGTTAAGCATTTAAGCTTGACGTTTCATTTCTCTGTATGAGGTTTTTACCCTGATATCACCCTTTCACTTTCCTTGACGAAAGGCGACGATAGTTCGCATTTGAAAACTTAGCCTTCCATTTCGTAATGTGAGGTTTTGTGACTTATCGTTCTGGTAAGTAAAACATAGCAGACTACGTTCCAGTAGAACTGGATTCAATAACGTAGCTTCTACCTTTTTGACAGGTGTTAAGATCTCCTTTGTAACCATGCTTAGAATGAAAATTAAGTCTTATTAGTTGTGTGAAAATTTTCCACACAGTTTTCACGATCCCACGTAAACCGCGGGATTGGACATTTTTTTCTATGTGGTTATTCATGACTCTTAGCAGCTTTCGGCCAATGATAGAAAAGAAGTAACTTTTCTAATAATACAGTTCCGATGATAGTTTAATGAACAAGTTAGTAATGGAAATATTCAATTGACTACACACCAGGTAGCTTTCTCGTTTGAATCATTGTAAAATAGTGCAGAAGTGCTCACCTCAAACTTACTTTATCTCTCTCTTCTTTTGTGTATGACAGAAGTGCCCTACTAAGTGCTTGCACTTTCCCATTTCGTCTGAATATTGGATTTATTACGTTTTTTTTAATGTCGTGTGTTTGATATACAGTACTTAAAAATAATTCGTAATGTTCAGAATGCATCTTGAAACTAGGTCAATCATCGAAGATTATATTTCACATTACCACATTCAGTAGGCAAAAGTACTTTCTCTATTCCTTTGGTTATTTCGTTAATAATCTGGCTTTTCACTCAGATTCAGAACGTTCTCCATTCACATATTCAGCGTGGTGAACAGAAAATCACCATGAAAAATTCACCTGAACAACAAGTGTGGTTAGGCCTTTCAAAACTGAACTAGTTTCATCTTCAGACCGGACGCTGATGCGTTGTGTGTGTGAAGTTCTGTTTAGGAGAGTTGTTTATATGTTGTTAAATAAAATGTGTATGATAAATGTAAAATCCAATGTGTAAATTATTTGACTACAAATTAAATTGTCACTGTATAGTGTTGCGGTTGAATTAGAATTTTTGGGTGTACATAAATAATCTTCACATTGCATTTTACATTTTATTTAATAACTCTCATAAATAGAACTTCACTGTATTATATCACCTTACGGTCTGAAGGTGAACCAAGTTCCATTTCGAAACATATAGCCACAGGTTATAAAAAGACTATTAAAAGGATATTACAACGCCTTGTTAAGGTGAGTTTTCCTTGTATTATGATTGAGTCCTCCGTGTATTTGATATGTCTTGCAGGTTCGAGGTCATTAGATTTTAAACAGCCTAGCTGAGGCATGTGTGTGTGTGGCAGAACCATTTTGTAAGAAAATTATATTCTTCTTTACGCTATAACTTGTTCTTACAAGTATGTCTTAAATTGATTGAACTTAGTATTATTTTGCTTTGCAGTATAATTATATATTCCTCTTTTGCAATTATAAAATGAAAGGGAGAAACTACAATTCAAAGTTTATATTTAAACGGCGAACATGTCTGTTAAAAGGAAGTTTAGCAAAACTAAAGCACATTCGGGTATAACGTATGTATAAGAACTTTAAATTTTCTCTGTATTCTGTTACAGAGTCGAAAACTTTCTCATGGAGAATAGAATATTAATTATAATTAAATAAATAACAAACTTCAAGAAAGTATTTAAAATGATGCGACAAGATTTTACGCCCATGTTTTAACTAGAAAAGTCCTCTTGATACTTCTCATTTTCTACCAGTGAAAATATTTAATTATACAACCAGAAATAGTTGCCAATCAAACTGTAGTAAATGTCACTGAATTCGACAACCAGGAACAGGTGTGTAGTTCCAAAGTTCCTTATTTATCTGCTAATTCGAAAAAAAAAAAAGACGCAATTGTGAAGCTTAGTTTTATAAGCAGTTAGAAGCTGAACGTGTCCAAATTACTTAAGCATGACATACCTAGGATGCTTAGTAAATTATCCCATAATAAAAATAAAGAAGACTCGAATGTACTATGAAAGGAGTAATATATCTAAAGTTGACATCTAACTATCTTTTGTGATTTTAATAATTTAAAAGTAATATTTTACTTCAGTAAGATAGAGAAAGGCCGGATATAGAAAAATTTTGGTATATATGTATGTATAAATCATCTTGAATATTTGCATATTTGTCAACTGTGACTTCATAAAGAGTAAAGATTATAGCAGAATTTGTTACGAAACCGTAGTCAGTGTGCTAAGTACTTGATACGGCCATGATTATAATACTGTAGCGTCAACTTGAGAAACTATATTACTCCTTTATTCATTATTTATAGATATTGCTTTTTATTCAGCCTTACAGATTTAATAAAAATCTTTATGATTTTTCTTTCCATATTTTCATTAAATTTTATTTAGAATACTGTACTAGATTTCTTATGACAGTCGTTTGAAAACTCCGAAATTCTATGGTTTCTGGGCTAAAAATAGTTAATCAGTGGTAGGTTTCACTTCGTTAAGAATTTAATAACGAATTAAAAGTACTCCAAAGCTCTTAAAGTACTTAACAATTCATTGTTCTTAACGAAGATTGATGAAATCCACCTAAAAGGACAGTTTGGTTATAATTTACGTTCAGAAATAACATAGAATTCCAGAAATATTTTGGTGAATATTACATGATACAATTGACCTGGTGTACTGGTGGAAATTTATCAACACCAAGTGCTAAACGTGTAAAGGTCAATTTACATCTATTGCATTAATCTTCATGAATGCATGCAAGCAGCTCGGAGAAAATTGAACTGTGTCCAACTTTTTCCGCTCGTTGTGAAGGTCAATCCCTTTGTACCTTGCTAGGTTTCAGGGAAAATTTACTTCCATTCATGAAGGTGTATACAACGGTACTTAAGAGAGGTGAGAAATTATTCCCTTTTCAATGAATTAGTGCAAGAAAATTGTTTTTCAATGCTGACCCTGCTAACAATTACAAGACGATACTAATAGCTTTGCTGTGGCTTTGAGGCTAACGGTTAATTGTAACGCCATTGCATGTATTATTTTATACCAAATAATATTTTGCAGTTTTTATTAAAATAGTTCGTAAACACCTGGTCCATGTCGATTATTGTTTATGCTAATTAAAGTTGCGTGAAAGTAAACAGAAAACAGCAATTTTTTTTAAACTTGCTTACACACAATTTATATTTACAGAGAATTTCCATATCTAAAATTTAAAGTTAGTGTTAACAAATTTCTGTTTATATAATGTAGTTTCGTTGTCCGAGAAAGTATACAGCATAAAAAAAAAAAATGACGTTAAACGTGGTTTAATATACCTAGACCTCTGTCAGTCTGCAAGATACAGAAAGAGAAACGACTAAATAAATGTAATACATTATAATTTATTTCCGTATATATTCAGGTTTCCACAGTTGATTTTGAAAGAACGTTGACACTGTAACTACTGCCTTTTCTATTTCTAAATTTGTTTTCCAAAGAAGTTCCGGTGGACACTGAAATTGTTCCATATTAAAAAGATGTTGGTATGCACGAACATCATTGTATAGAAGAGAGTCATTTAATTTTGAGCTGGGAGGTGTTGCATGACGTGAAACGGTTGGTACATCCGCCGCACTAGATACTGTTGGGATTTCTTCTTTGGGCTCTGTTCTTTGGGTACTTAGACACTGACTATATTTTAACTCTGTAGCGGAAATTGATTCATACTTTTCTTCATCTACCATGAGGTCTTTACGAACGCGCACTTTACCAGTTTCCGGTGATGATTTCGATGCCAACGCTTCGTTTGGAATTTCCAATTGAAATGAACTTTCGGCGGCATCATTTGTTTTAGTTGAAAGTTTTGAAGTATGTTTTCCTCTTAAATCAGCAGTTTGGATATGTGCACCTGGGTCTTTCAGAAACACTTTTATTTTAGCTCTGAGAGTTCTTAGTCGCTTTTCACTTATTGCATAAGTGTTCAGAAAAGCTTTCTGACAAACATCAACTACATTCACTTCTTTGGAGTTACCAGGTTGTAAAGTCTTTACTTCGTCCTTCTTATTGGAAACTGGTATGAAGTACTTGCAGCTAAGTTGACGGCGGCTAATTCCAGGAATGCGTTGGTGTGTGATGTAACGTCGTCTGACAGGTTTTAACCAGATATACTCCTTAAGGTAGTTATTTTGCATAGAATAGTCACCTAGTTCATAGAAGTACTGGAACAGCGTTCCCCGAACATCTTTGGGCACTTTCTCATTGCACTTCAGCGGACATTGACAGAGATCATCTGAAATAAAAGAACATGCGTTTTAATCTTCATGCTTTTATGTCCCATTTATCAACATTTTTATTACAAGTGGGATTACAAACATTTATTGCATTCAGAGACCAATACATTGTCTATTGCCATATGGTATAGGACATGTCAATTCTTTTATTACAAATATAGACATATATTCATTTGAGTACTAGAACAGGATATATAAGTATATACGTGGAACCTTATGTAAAGGAAAACAAGACAAAAAATAAATTCTGTCGTTTACCTGTCAGATCATGTGTGCAAGAATATTTAGATCTCTGAATAGTTCTGCTCTACAAGAATAGTATGAGGTATTCGTAATTGTTCTTATTAATTTATTTTGGCGTATAAAAACTTTTTTTTTTAGATTTTGTAAAAAGTTACTCCATATTTGATTTTGCTTTAGAATAGTGCATACTAAATTGATAATACTGCCTTTTTGTTTAAAATGGGAATGAGTGACGGTATTATTGCAGAGGATAATTCATGGCATCGATGGCTCAATGGTTAGAGCGTTTACCTCTGGTGCTTGGGGTCGTTAGTTCAAACCCTGATTGTTCCATGTGGGCTTTGTGATGGAGTTTTCTCGGAGTTCTCCTGTTGCCTCCCACTTTCTTCATTCAACCAATCATTCATCCGGCCTAAGCCAAATTTGCTTTAAGGCCTTAAAATTAAAAATTCAACTTCAGTTCATGGCATATTTTTTTTCAGTATGCTGAAACCAGGATAACTTATTATCGATAAAAAGGTCAAGAAATTTGACTGTTTCAACTGGCTTCGTTACTTTGTCTATTCGAAGTACTGGATGTCAACTTGGCTTGATGAGTATGAAGGTGCAAGTATGACGTTTTGTCAGTACTTATGAATAAATTATTGTTTGTAAACCATGAAACTAATGTGTATTCCTTAGGCTAATTTATGTATTTGATTGATTGGACTGGCTGTGAGGGATGAGATCCAGAGCATTACATTGTTAATACCATCTAGATATTCCCCTAATAGGACTCGGGAGAAGATTCTGGATGTGCTACCAGAATAAGATTTGAGCTTAATCTACCTCTGCAATGTCGATTACCTAGAAAACGTTCTCCAGACAAAAAAGAAGGGAAATGTAGGTCAAATCCTCTTCGTTTTCTAGATACAGATTGAGATTGTCGACCACGGCTTGGGGGAAAGCTTGCCATTATTTGTGTGTTTGTGTGAACCTGTTGCTCTGTCCTGCATTCGTAATTTTTTCTCTATTAATTAGCATCCCTCTATCCATCTGTCGAAAGAGAGGGATATGTGTTGGTGGTATTCTCTCACGATCTTTTGGGAATGTTGTAATATGTTATTGGCCTTTAACATATTTTCCTACAATAATCACCCTGCTTCTTTGAACACAATTACACCTGGAAGTGAAAAAATTACTTTCGAACACTTATCCTTGTGTTCAATTTTGCATGCAGTTAGTGGCTTATGCCCTTAATAAGTTTCCAGGGAGAACGAAAACTTTTGTTTCAAAACTAGTCTTTCAGTAAACCCGTTTTTATTTCCAGAAACCGGTTTCCATACAGACTTGAAGTCTTTAGAAAAAATAAAGATTTGGTCTCCAATGGGGATCTCGCGGTGGTTCAGTGGTAGAGCGTGGGGTACTCGGTTCGATTCTAGCTAATGTCATGTGGGTTTGTGGTGGACAAACACCGTATGCGTGGGTCTTCTCGAGGTTCTCCCGTTTCCCCCCACGTTCTTCATTCCATCGTCCTTCATACAGCCTGAGCCAAAGTTGCCTAAAGGCCTTAAAATAAATTCAAAATTGAAATCCAGTTGCGATCTTGCTTAAATGTGTTTCTATTGCAGTGTAATGTTTGCGTGTATATTTTTTATTTCTGTAAGAACGGAAATCTAATTTGAAAAATAAACTAGTTTATTCAACCCAAGTTGATACACCTGAATTAGGAAATGAGGCATGTTATTCTTTTTCACAATTGTCAGGAAATTATGATATGCTTAGTTACTACATTTTTATGAGAATAAATTGTGTGACGTATTCCGAGTTTAATTAATATTTCATAAAATTAATACATTTTAGGACTTCAGCACCACTGAAAACAGATAGTCATACATTGTTGTAAAGATCTTGATTAAAATTAACTTCTAATCAAAAGGTATAAATTACAAGAGAAAGTATAGATAGAACTATCACAGTCATTGAACTTATTTTTAATATACCCTTTAGAGTATGTTCATAGGTGACATGTTCTGTACTGGAAAAACAGTATATTTTATTGAACATAATCGTAACCCACTAAATCGATAGTTGCTAATGGAACCATTATAAGTGATTATACTTCCTTTACTTGGTCGAAAAATATGCACTGGGAGGGTTACGCCGGCCATCCACAGCTTTTCTGTCTCACTAGACGAATTGCGAGATCCCACTTTGGTATTAACTTTTGAGTTGCATCCCTTTTCTCTCTGATGTGTTAAGTAACTAGAAATCGTTCGTGATCAAACGAAGCCGAATACCTGCCGCTCTGAGCAAAGTGTTCTGTGTATAGATAGCACTACTATTGAAAATCAAAAGGGGAGAAGCTTAGGGGTAATCAGGGGTGTAGTCGTAAGTTTAGTAGTCCCGGAACCCTCTAAGATTGGTACTAGTTGGAGGGGAAACCACTATATCGGAACTTATTTCGTAATTCATACAGGGAAAATAAAATGAGATAAATTTATTGCAACACTTTAATCTTAGAGATGTAAGAGTTCCTCAACCCGCTTGTTTGTGCAGTAATGTGTCCTTATTTGTAAACAAAGTGCACAGTATTAGAATACCATAAATTTCCGGACGTTGTGGTTCTATTTTCATATGTTCACTAAAATAGCACTATATTTACTTATTGGAAATACGTATGCTTGGACAACAAAGCAGTACCGGGACGGCGCGGCGTTAAATTTTGCAAAGAAGTTGTTGCCGAAGATAGAGGAAATCTCTACAGATAAAAATATTGTAAAATATTACACGTCTAGTAACGATCTCAGTATATCCATGAGCATTCTTTTCGAGTTCTAAGGGAAGTATAAGCAAAAGTATCACTAGAGCACTCACTCTCAATATGAAGTTTATTAATGTGAATTAATACGTATCGTTTTCCTTAAAGGCAACGCAACTAATCTTTCTGTGAACCAAGGTTATTTCAATGAAAGTTGCAAGATAATTTTCGTGACTATTTTACTTATGGAAACCTTACAAATATGGCTTATAAACATATCGTTAGTTGTTACGTGTAAATTTGAAGCCACATGGAATTAGCTCAAGATGCTTCATGCGATTCCACCCTGCTATGAATGTAAACCGTACATGTCAAATGTCGCCTGACTGAAGATGGGCCTTTTGATGCCTGTTTCTTCCTATGCTTATCTTGTGTAAGTTTTAGCTACACTTTCCCGGGTACTAAGCGCCAGTAGCTCGGTCGTTACGGCATTTACTTCGCTTGCGAAGGACTGGGATCGATCCAAGCGGCCTGCCACCCTGACTGAAGTTTTTTCAGGGGTTTTCCTCAGTCACGCCAAGCTAATACCAGGACGGTGACTTCAATGTAGGATCTGGGTGACTTCCCATATCACCTCCCGTATGCCGGCCATAAATAAAATTAAGAAATTTTCTCCCATGGCCGGTTACCCTGATCAAAGTTTTCATCGGCCACACCAGAATATTGGGATCGTGCCTTGAATGAAGGAAGGAACTGTTAGGTTCATCACACCACCTCAAGATGAAGTTAATGATCTAATAATTTGTAGTTCAAGATGATGTGAAGGTTAGTAGAATTTCCCAGGACCTGTTACTGAAACAGGGTTCAAACGCTATTGACAAGTGTAGTTCATATTATATAACACACAACGTATTATCTAAAATTTGTTTCTGAAACGCATGGGAAGTTATGGTTACTTCGTGTGTTAGATAAAGGGTTAATTTTATAAGTATTTCGAAGAAGTAAAACTGCGTAGTCATTGCCATTTTTAGTTCCCCCTTTGATCATCCTTCAGTCATCCCGTTTTAAACAAATAACAGCGCTAAAGAAAAAGATTGGGGGATTATTTGTTCCGATATGTAAATGTTTGATATTCTCACTCTTCACGGGAGCGAAGTTTTTCAATTTTTACATATTCATCTTACTTTTAAAGGTTTTACGAAGTTGATTTTTTTTTTTTTTTTTTTTTTTTATTTTTTTTTTTTTTTTTCTTTTCATGGTCCTTATTTTTTTTTTCCAGAGGTTATATCTTCTTAACTATTGTC
>JAGDQP010029012.1:0-23707 GCA_022664845.1 Lepisma saccharinum
TTTCTTTATATTGAGCTAACTGCCTAGAAGATACATTTCTTTATTGTGATTTATGGAGAAAGAGCGGTGACTAAAACATTATTATGGGATTATTCGTTGTTGCTACAAAAATCTATCAGCTTTAAATGTATTAAAAGGAAAAATATCAGCAGCTTATAATGTGTGACGCAGTATGCTTATATCGTGCACAGGGTTGTGAAAATATACTTTAAGAAATCATCCGTTTGTGGAAGCGGTGAGAAAACTACTATACCAGATAGCGTAACACTAGGACGAATATATCCAAGCACTGCAAACAGATAATGGAATATATCGATTTCCGTTCACGGATTTGTCGTTTTCAAGAGCAATGGAATCGAGTTCCAGGAGCAAGTAGTGTTAAAACGAATCTTTCCAGTATACACAATATACCCGTGTGCTCAGTGGTAGGGCAACTTCAAGAAAGATGTGAACGAATTATTTGCTTCGTTCATTATGACTCAAACTTCCTTGGAACTTGCTCTTTCTTATACAGTGTGAGGCAGAATAAACTAGTTATTTTGAAATGTTCACTACTTGGTAACCGTACATTATTTAACATTTATTGAAAGACCGAAGAATTGAAAGATACGATTTTTCTATTATAACAGAATACAAAATAAAAGTTGCATCTTGACAATAACCCACCATATGTCGTCCATTGACCTTTATGCACTCTCTCCCCCGAGTCATGAAAGTTTCAATATTCTTCGATGTTCACACAGTTCGATCTGTGCTTACAGATTTATTTTTTTTTAAAATATTATTTCTTGCAAAATCTGCAATTTGAACATTTCTGATCCCGGTTGTTGATAGTGTTGCAATTTGGATCCCTTCCATGTTGCAGAACAGACGTCATTTTCACGTAATTCATTTTCTTTCTTTTCTGATCACCAATGACGTGAAATGACGTCTTTGTGCTGCTTTGAATTCTGTTGGAATATTTGTTGTGTTGATGCCACTGTATCTCTGATTTTTAAATGTGTTTCAAGAGTGAACGTCCGATGTGCTGTTCTCACAGCCTGTTCTCCACCGAAGTATGTTTACAAAATGACATACCTAGGCCAACGTTATCTCGTGCCTAGGTTCAACCAATGCCAATTATCGAATGAGAACCACGTGAGTCACAATCATGAATTCATTATTCTGCCCACCCCTTTTGTGATGTTTACTATTACCGGTAACAGTACGTTTAAATATACAACAAGGGTAGTTACTCTCAACGACATGAAGCTGCAAGCCCTTTTTTTCTATTTAGACTAATGAAGGAATGCTTAATCAATGTTTAGTATCCACAATACATAATTACCTACTATTACTTATCATGTGCCTGGAATATGTGATAAATGAATGGGTGACAAATATTATGTATTCGTTTGTGGCGTTCATTGAAACCAAATGTTTAGTCGACCATGAGTGTGGCCTTTTGTGTCGTGTAAATCTGGTAAAGCGGTATCTTTTGCAAGTGAAGAAGAGACAAGTTAAACAGTAGTTGTTGTTCTCTTTATTCAACCACAAACATTTTTCAATGGTAGTAACTACTTCATTAACTAACTAAATCCCGCGAACCCACCTCCTTCGCCACCGAAAGTTTTTTTTTGTTTTGTTAGAAGCGGCAACAATATAGGTCAAAAGATGACTTTCCCCTCTCGTCTTGTCTTCGTCCTGAAATAGATGCCTCTTTTTTACAACATAAAATTCAGGCGCACACACGACCACAAATGCACGTGAAAGGAAAAACAGCAAGGGAAGACGACAAAAACAGAACCAAAAGAAATAAAAAAAAATCTGGCAAAGGAGGTGGTGCCTAGTTCTCCCGCTGTTTTTGCTTCTGCTTTTATACTTTTCCGACTCCTAAGCTTTAGTTATATATCAAGAGGAAACAACATTTCTTCCATTTTTCCCTATCCTTTGTGAGTGTTAAATTTTTAACTGCAGGAGTCGCTCTGCAATCAGCAATACCCATGAATCTCCTTTTTATTTTTTTATTTTACAAATGTCTCTACTCACAGGTGGTGCTCTTCCTTCTCAAATTTTATGAATTATTTATTAACTCTAGCATCTAAACGAGGCTACCGTTGCAACATATCTAAGGTATGTGCTCATTGTAATGATGAGGAATTTTCACTTTAGATGATAATCCAGAAGTTAGATCAAGAATAAACAACTCACTTTAGTTATACAATTCAAATTCCCTAGTTTTGAGTTTTCATTCCATATAAATACCAAACAATTTTGTGGGTGAACTTCGAAACTATACGGTTTATTCATCAACTTAAATTTTATGAAACAAAATTACAAGGTAGAACCAATTGCACTCAGTAACAAACGTAGTGGGTGGGTTCTCTTTATTGTTCAGAAACAATCATTGATGAAAATAATATTATAAACGAAAGCAAGATACATGTTATACAGTGAATACATATATACTTTATTATCCCCAGTAGCACACAAATGTTAAAAATATGTGGATTTACGTTAGTACCGAAACGTTATTTAACAGTTGTATATGTACCAGAATGTTTGCCTGTTCAACAGTTTGTTTGATGTTCAATGATGGTTCAGAAAAAGGTTGAAATCAACGTTTAGAATAAACGTAGTCAAGTAGTGGGCCATGAAGAAATGTATTTTAGAAAGCATTTTCTAGTTGGCGAAAACAGAGCATAGTTACTGGCTGTTGTCTATTGGTATACATACTTCGTTGGACTTCTACCGCTGCTTTCGTGGTGATATGTTAATTTGGTAGTAACATTTTTCATTGTCTGCAGTGGGGTTCGAAGCTGGAACATTCCGCACTCGTCGTCAGTAGCTCTCTAACCTCTCAGCCACGAAGCTACCTTGCATGTAACTACTAATTTACTATTTCTTTATGTTACGAAGACAGTATCTGAAGTAAATGCATTCGTATTGATTGAAGGCTGTCACCACAATTCCAGATGTGGATGTTTTTTTCCAAACATATTATTTATAACGTTGTATATGCCCACGCATTCAATGGTTTACACGATGTTTAATAATGAATGGAAAGAGATTTAAATGAACATTGAGAATGAATGTTAAATTGAAAGTCTTAATTGGACGATGAAAAAATACATTTTAGAAACGTTCATAAACAGTTTAATTAACGGTGAAATATAGTTGAAAAGTTAAGGAAAATACAATTGAAGGAAGGCACTAATACGCGTTTAAAATGTGGCCATCTGAGCAATCATTTAATCAGCGGTGAAATTTAATTCTAAAGACGGTGAAAATATTTCTTATGTTTCAAAAAGACTATGCTGTTAAATATTGTATTTCTCAATAAGCGTAATATGCCACCTTAGAAAGACGCATATGAAGCGAAATCTATGTCATAGTGTAAAATAATAGTTGAATACACGTTGTATTAACGTCTTATCAACGATATCAAATCTATTGATATATGATTTAGAATTAAACGTACTTTTTTTAATCGATATCAACAAAATAAGCCAAAAATTACGTTAACAACATGTTTGTGTGCTACTGGGAATAATATTAATCAATATATTTTGGTACTTAAATCGCTAATATCGGTACCTGATGCGCCATAAGAAGAAATTTTTAGCAAATTTGATCATATAGACATGACATAGAAAACTTACTGCCAGACATTCTCCACTGCATGTTACAGTCAATCAATACTGACCCGTGAGAAAAAAGTTAAAAAGTAGATTATTAATGCTGTTTTTTTAAAAAGAGAAACTTAAGATTGGAATGATATTTGCGACAATGAAGTTATTTATTATGACAATATTAGGTCCTTTAATAATTTAATCGCAGTTTTGAAAGAAATTGGATGTGAATTGTGTATAATAAAATCCCGTTATACCACGGGTGCCAGAAGACATTTTTCATATTCATATTACAATCTCCACTAATTTAAGGAACCTGAAACTTGAGATATGACCCTTAAAATATCGGGAAACAAGATGGTACCCATGATCACACCCTGGTAGCCCACAACGTTAGTTCCGCAACTTATTTTTAAAATTGCATGTTTACCTAAATCTTCCCCCGGTTCATCATTTTATTCAATGTTTAGAATCAATGTAATCTTCAACGTCAAGAAGTGGGCGGTAAAGAAACGCATTTTTATATATATTTCTGAAGTTACAGCATTTCCAACTTTGATTTCCCCCCGAAATTTTTAGTCACATTGATTATTTAAAAAGCTTGTAACTTTTATCCTAATTAAGATAGAGATGTGATTCTTGCGTCATTGTGAAGGTCTTAGATAGACCTTTCATATCATATGCAATACTTTATTCTCCATATAAAATTGAACATTTGATTTTGAGCTTTGATTATTTGACCTTGAATAGTAAAAAAAAAAAAACGTGTCATTTCCGATTTTTGTGAAACTATCAGAAAATAATGCTAGTTTATTCGTAAAGACATGTGCAAGGTTCCATAATAGGACACCTATGGAAAGATGAGCATTTTGTAAATTTTATTTATGGCTATTAAGCATTTTTGACATATGCCGGGATGTTGTTTTGTGCTTGTCCCCCCCCCCCTCCTGTGTGCATTTTGATGAAACAATATTGTGAATAAAGTCATCATATAGGTTAAGAGGCAAGTGTTAAGGAAAGTGATGGTGACAATTTGGGTAGTCTGTCTGGGGTCATCGGGATGGGAGAATCCAATATGGCCGCTGGAACATGCGATATTAGATTCTTACTTCACCGCAGCTCAAGACGGACTTCCCAGATGGCAGCAATCGATTATTGACAATTTTAATTGTAAAACACTACAATTTGACACCAAAATTATAGCTCTTGGTGCAATAGTTCCAAAGATTATCGAGAGGGCTGCCTGTATACTAGAAATGACTTATTCCGACAGCCATGTGGAATTTTCCCCCTCCATATCCCAAGATACCCGAGGGGGGTGCTGGCCTCCTACCGGGCGCCTTTCCAGGTGACGGATAGGGGAATACCCATAAGGAACTGTGGGTACCGGGACTCCCGGGGAGGACCGAACCAGCACTGCAACCTTAAAGTTAGTACAGGGATCTACAAAGTCTAGGGGAAGAGGACCCCGAAAGAAAACTCCTGGTCCTCCAGTTTAGAGATTGGACGTGAAGCTAACAACCTCATTCTGAATTTAAAAAAAAGATGTTACGAAACCGACACCAGGCCTCGGACGAGGACGGATTCTAATGAAACAGGAAAGACGAGGACATGGCAACGAGTTGTGGATGGCAACATGGAATGTATTAAGCCTAAACAAGTCAGGAGCCCTAGCAAGCTTACTTGAAGAACTAGACAAATACGAAATACAAATAGCAGCCCTGCAAGAAACAAGGTGGAAAGAAGAAGGGATGTGGAGAAGCATGAATTATGTAATGATGCACAGTAACAGTAGGAGAGGAATGTTTGAAACAGGTTTTGCAGTAAGAAGAGACTTAAAAAGCGAAGTGATCGGATTTGAAGCAGTGAATGAAAGATTATGTTCAATAATGGTAAAAGGAAAGTTTTTTAATTCTTTCATTATAAGCACCCATGCTCCAATTGAAGATTCAGATGAAGACGAAGACAAGTTTTATGGAAGATTATAAGAAATATATGATAAGGCACCGAAACATGATGTAAAAATAATTCTAGGAGACATGAACGCCAAAATAGGAAAGGAAAATCAATATAGACCCACAATAGGAAAGGAGAGCCTGCACACCGAATGTAACGCCAATGAAAACAGACTAGTAAGCTTCGCAACAAGTAAGGGAATGACAATCAGCAGCACGTACTTCCCACGTAAAATTATGCACAAGATGACATGGGTGTCTCCGGATGGAGAAACAAACAATCGGATAGATCACGTCCTGGTGGATAGAAGACATGGATCGGATTATGGACGTAAGGAGCTGTAGGGGAGCAGATACAGACACGGACCACTATTTAGTTGGATAAAGTATAGACAGAGAATATCAAACGAAAGAAAGGTAAATGGAAACAGAAGTACACTGTATGATACCGAAAAGCTCAATAAGGATAAGAAGGTGAGAGAGGAATATCAGCAGGCTATGAATAGCAGTTTGGTAGAGGCAAGAAGACAGGAGGAAGAGGATATAGAAGAACATTGGCAGAGAATAAAGACAGCGATATTGAAAACTGGGGATGAAATACTGGTCAAGACACAGAAACGAAAGGAAAACGCATGGTATGATGAGAAATGCAGGTAAGTAATGGAAGAGAGAAATGAGGCGAGAAAGATGTTACATCGGAAAACAAGAAACAGCGTGGAAGAATATAGGAAAAGGAGGAGAGAGGCGACAAACACATGTCGAAGAAAGGAATGAGAATGGGAGAAGAACAGAATAGAGGACATCGAAGAATTGGCTCGGAGAAGAGAATCCAGACAGATGTATAAAAGGATAAAGGAGATAAAAGGAGGATTCCAACCCAGGATAGCGGCATATAAAGGCCAAAGGGATAAAGTAATTATGGACGAGATTGAAGTTTTAGAATGAATGGGGGGGAATACTTTGAAGACATGCTTAACGAGAAAAAGACTAATGTAGAAGAGCAGGGTAAT
Organism: Lepisma saccharinum; assembly: GCA_022664845.1. NCBI lineage: Eukaryota > Metazoa > Arthropoda > Insecta > Zygentoma > Lepismatidae > Lepisma > Lepisma saccharinum. The sequence goes on from JAGDQP010029012.1 coordinate 6,577, forward strand.
TGAAGAGAGGAGTTCGAGTATAATGAAGCAGAAGGACCAGAGCCGAGTTTAGAAGACGTGAAGGAGGCAGTTAAAAGTATTAGTAACAACAAAGCACCAAAGGTTGACAACATAAAGGGAGAAATGGTTAAATACAGAAGTGAAGAATTACTAATGGAAATATTTAATCTCATTGGAAGCATATGGACAGAAGAGAAAATAACAGAAGAATGGAGGACAGCAATCATCTGCCCAATACGTAATAAAGGAAATAAAATGGATTTTGGAAACTACAGAGGAATATCACTTTTATGTGCAGTGTACGAAATTTTCACGAAAGTACTGGCAAAAAGGTTAGAGAAGTATGCGGAAAACCTAATAGGAGATTATCAATGTGGCTTCCGTAAGGGTAGGTCCACTATAGAACAGATATTTATGTTAAGAATGATTCTAGAAAAATGTAATGAGCACAACATAGATATGAATAAGTTATACATCGATTATAGAAAAACATATGAGTGTGCAAAGAAATACACCGTAACTTGTAGGTGGTGATGAATAAGTTTGGCATTCCTAAAAAGATAATCAAATTAGTTGAGCTGACCCTGGCAGAGACAAAGTGTAGTATGAAGGTGAAAGACAAGGTATCGAGGCAGTTTACAGTTAAAACGGTCCTATCTACGGTCCTATTTAACTTAACATGAGAAGCAATAGTGAGGAAAATTGAAATAAATCCAAAGGGACCATAATGAACAGAACCATTCAATATATCGCGTATGCAGATGATATCAATTTGATAAATCGCAGTATTAATACAATGAAGTCAGAATTTCATGTCATTAATGAAGAATCGGCCCAAATGGGCCTTGTTATCGATGAAGACAAAACAAAATACATGGCAGTCTCCAGAGGTACCAAACTGAACGAACTAAGAATGGACAACTATAGATTTGAGAGGGTTAGAACCTTTAAATATTTCGGATCACTCATTCAGGAAGCATACGACATAACGTGTGAAGCCAAGGCCGCTCAAAGCCTTTGTCCCTCCAATTCCCCATCGCCCACGCAGTAGTATTGCTACTATTAACTGAAGCTTGGGGAAATGTAGTAAAAATCAGTGATTCTTTGTAAATAAAACGTTCAGAAGTATTTCTTTTAGGCGATTTCAGCTGTAGCTTAACCCCTAAAATGCTACTACAGAGAGAAATTCCCCAGTTTATCACAGAGATTCCATTCAGTGAGTTTAGTGAGTGAATACCAACTTTTGTAGCAGATTTGTATTTGTTCTTGGTCAAAATATGCTAAAGCATTTCTGAGATATTTTAATTATATTCTAGAAATTATGCAGAACAGTAAAGCAGTGGTGATAAACTTTCAACACGATATACTGATTATTGCCTCTCCTTCATCTAATCTCAAAACTAACAATATTCATTTAGCATCGACTACAGGATAGTAGCGTTAAGTTACTTCTTCAATTAAATTTGAATTTATATTGTTGTTTTCAGACATCCGAGGCTCAGAGGATAGAGATGTGGGAAAGGAGTCAACTCGAACATATGCGACAGTGAATTGATTTTTGTTGTTTACGCATAACACAAATAAAAAAAAATCGCCCGGGATAGAGCTGGGAGAGTGTGTTGGAAGGTTGACGGCCAGAGCCTATTTATAGGTACCATCACAGCGTTTGCTAGGTATGGGTGAGGAAAAATCTTGTAACACCTCAGTTAGAAGAGTCGACCGCTGGAATCGATCCCAGGACTTTCCGATTTCTAACCAACGCTCTAGAAGTTTTTTTAAACATTGTTTACCCTAAGCGGGCTTTACTTGTTCCATTTGATGTACCTTTTGAACCTGTATCGACTGATATTCTTAGAATTCAGTTAAAATCACACAGAAACAGTCATGCCAGAGGCGTACCAATGGCCCACTAACCAACAAGGCATCATACAAATGTTTACGCCCCGCACTCAAAAGTTGAGGATGAAAATAGTAGCAAGATTGGAAGTCATCATGCCTGCGACGTCATAGTAGCAGGCGACGACCCCATGCACTGTAAATACAAACTAGTAATGCCAGGTACTAACTTGGTGCAGCGGTAAGACGTTGGCTTACTACCATAACAAACCAGATGAGTCCTTTCAAATGAATAATGTATACAGGCAGTTGTTATGGCGTACGGAAGAATAGCTTTTAACCCAGCTGAGAAATTTCCTGCCTGCTGTGTCCACACAAGACAACCTTAGTAACGTTTAAAGATGTCCAAATTAATTTAGATAGATCCAAATTGGCAACATCCGAAATTAGACGCTATTGTGAAAAAAAAAGATGTGGACATAGTATGTATGCAGGAACCTTATATATATAAAGGTAAATTAATAGGTAAGCCACTGGATGCCGTAACAATACTGCCTGAAGATCTCAGCCCAATGGTGGCGGTAATGGTCCTTAAAAAAGACATAAGGACTGTGGTGTACCTGCGATATGTAGATAAGTGGACGATGTGCGTGGAAATGAGTAGAAGGAATCACAAGATTGTAATAGTAAACAAATATTGCCAATTCTCCCTTCCGAGAGATATTTTTGTACAAAAACTTGATGAAAATGGAGAGAAATTTGAAGAATTAATCGAACAACATAATTTAACAGTCATCAATAATGGGAGACATCTACCAACCTTTATTTACAAGACTGGAGAGGAATCCAATATAGACGTAACGTTAACAAAGGGGCATATTTGCAATAGTATATTCGATTGGATTGTTGATGAACATGCAACTACTAGCTCCCATGGCGCCGTCCGCTTTATAATACATATTGAAAGGAATCAAACCAATAATGAACAACTAGATCTAAATAACAACTTCAACTATAAAATAAGCAAATTAAATAAGAAGAAATTTGAAGAAAGTTTGTTGCTTCAACAGATAGAACCAGATTGCAATCTAACAGACTTAACAAACAATATAGAAGAAGCCATAAGAAATGCCATAAAAAAATGAACTCCAATAATCAAAATCATCAACAACAACAGGAAACCATTCTGGACAAAGGAATTGGATAATCTTAAAAGAAAACTTAAGGCTAGCAGAAAGGCGGCAGGAGACCACATTCTGAGAACAAGGAGATTGTAGAACTACAGGAGTACTAAGCAACAATTCGACAAAGAACTCAAAGACACCAAGAAGAAAACATGGAATAAATTTGTGGAAAGCAACCTTAACCAGGATCTCCGGGGCATGCCATACTAAATTAGGGGTTAAAAGCTCATTGAACACACTGAAGGACGACCGAGGCCAACACACCACAAATTGGAAAAGTACAATAGAACTACTATACAACAAACTGTTTTCCGATAACTGCATCCAGTACGACAACGAGGGGAATAGAAGAACCAGGGAGAATGCAAATACTCCTCCACACTGCGAGGCGGAAGATCCGGATGAGCTAAATGTTACGAACGAACAAATTGTACAAATATTGAAAAATCTGAAACAAAAAAAGGCTCCAGGTCCAGACCACGTAAAAAATGAAATATCTAAAATAAATTCCGACATAAGGATTCCATATCTAACCAGGCTATTCAATGAATGTGTTTCCTGACCCATGGAAAGAAGCTAATGTAATAATACTACTTAAATGAGAGGACAAAGATAAACAAAATCTCAGTTCATATAGACCGATTTGTTTGCTTAATACCATTAGCAAAATTTTCGAGAAAATACTAGCAACGAAAATTGCAGATTGCAGTTCGGATTTCGTCCAGGAAGATCTACGGAGGACGCGATCAATGAGTTGTGCAATAGCATCTACATGTTAAAAAGTGGCAACTGTAAATATGTAATTGGAATATTCTTCGACATCATGGGAGCGTTCGATAACTTATGGTGGCCTGCAATATTAGAGGAATTAAAGAAAATCAAATTGCATAGTAAACTGTGGAAAGTCGTTAAGAACTACTTTGTAAATAGAGTAATAAAGGTAGAAACAGCGGACGGCGTCGTGGCTAAAACGCCGCTTAAGGGTTGCCCGCAGGGTTCGTCGTTGGGCCCGGTATTCTGGGACTTAGCTCTCCAGCCGTGTCTGGAAGTGTTGGATGGTATGTGCCAAGTTGAAAGAGTGGTGGGATATGCTGACGACCAGGCGGTCGCGATCAAAGGTAGCAGTGGCCTGGAGTTGCAAAACAAGGCAAACGAACTGACTAATAGAATGACATCGTGGTGTAAAGAAATTAAATTAACAATATCATCGGATAAGACAAAATACGTACTATTTAAGGGAAATCTAAATTTCAATACAGGTCCAATTATCAAAGTGAATAATAAGGCAATAAAAAGAGAGAGGCATGTAAAATCTCTAGGATTAACATTGGACGAAAAATTAAATTTTAGACAACTTACAACCCTAATTAAGAACAAAGCAATAAAAATCTCACACAAATTGGTAAGAATCGCAACAAACGAATTAAAAATTCCAATTAAAATAATAAGAACTTACGACGATGTCATTATAAGATCTATTGTAGGATATGCAGCCATCGTTTGGAGCCACAGACTAGATGACATCCAACAAAGGCAAATAATAGATAGGTCGCAAAGACAGCTGCTATTGCGCCTATCAGATGCATACAGAACAACATCAATAGAGGCCCTCCAGGTTGCTCTGGCTGTCCCACCTATGCATCTTCAAGTAAAAAAGTTGGGCGCAACGTACTGGTTAAAAAGAGACAACCAGGATAAAGTTACTAGAATACTACATAGACCAGCAGAAAACAAAGCGGACATTGATATCATCATAACAAGCGCATGGCAGGAGCTCTGGGATGAGTCGGAGAAGGGCAGGAGGCTGTTCGGCTTTTTCCCGGATGTCGGAGAACGACTGGATATGGAGCTGGAAATTATCGGTAGACTGCTGCATTTTCTAACTGGTCAAAAATTACATCTAATGCATATAGTGGAAAACAATATGTGCCATATGTACAGGACGGTGGCGACGCCAGAGCACGTAACATTGTATTGCAGAGAAACAGAAACTATAGCTAGGGAAGAAAGAAAGCTCCTGGGGGACATGCCCGTCACGAGGGTTCTGCGAACACCGGAACTGGTGACGGTCCTCAGGTAGCTAACTAACAAAATTTCGAATTTCCATAAGAAAAAAATTCCTAAATGGCGTAGACCGCCCTGCGCGACATGGAAGATAGAGGGAACGTGGCACAATAGCTCGGACAGCCGTGAACGTGCAACCGCGTGCAACAGTGCCAACCGCGTCAACAGTGAATAAAACAATTTATACAAAAAACAATTTTATTCTTTACAAAATATCGCTAACTTTTTTGGAAGCCAGAAAAGAAGCGATACATGGGGAACTGGTCACGGAATAAGTGAGTGTGTGTGTGTGAAGTGAGAAGTGTAAAGTGAATACAAGAAGGGAGATGGGAGGGCCAAGAAGAGGGAATCTCAAAAGTGTTGAAGTTAGATTAAGAGTGCTGAGTGAGAATCCATAATCAACGTAAACAACAATCCCCCAATTTCTGTAGAAAGAGAAGACTACTAGTATGAGAAGATGAAGAAATACAATATCTGACAAGAAGTAGATGAATGCAACAATAAGGAAAGGAGGGCGACAAAAACTTTGTGGGACACTCAAACCAACCCAAGCGCACCTATCCTTATCCTATCCTTCTCGTTACAGATAAAAGAAGAATAGGCCATAAGAAGAAGAAGCCAATCAGGTCTATGTTTATGTTGTCCTGTATGTCCTGTGACGTCTTTTATGTGTTCTAATTGTATGTGTTTATAAGAAACTTAATGAAATTAGAATATAGCAGGTAGGGACCCCCCCAAGCAAATGTTCCAAAATATAGGAACTTAGACCAGGAGAACATTCCGGACGCCTGGTTAAAAGTCCGTCCCACAACACCTGATGTCTAAGACAGAGGGAACACAGGAGATTCTTGGAACGTCGGAACTCCGGCAATCCAAGAACTTCTATGGAACCTCAAGGCGAGGAGAACAAAAATGTTCGTGATGCACGTCCTTGGAAGTGCACAACTCATCTTGTGCAAAGGATGCAAAGAGGCAAAGGGTGGAAAGGTAGGCCTCCTTAAAAAAAAAAAATAACATAACAAACCCGCGTTCGAATCCCGACAGGGGCAACATTTTTCTTCTTTTTCTTTCAAACGTTTTTTTTCTATGTTCACATTTATTATTCACAGTTGCTTTGGCATACAAATAAAGGCTAGTGAAAGCTAGGATATATATACATAAACCAGGTCTGGCCCGCATGGTGTGCAAGAGAGCACGGTGCGTCCGAAGGGAGCTGGGTGGCATGAGCTTCAGCGGGGCGCAGTCCCCGGTTAGCAGTGCGCATACGCAATGTAGCACTTTTGCGTATGCTCACCGCTCACCGACCCCTTCCCCCCCCCCCCGAGTTGCATTTTTAGTTACCATGGGTTAGCGGAGGTTAGGTTAAGTCAGGTTCGCACAAAAAGATGGAAATGTATTTTGAAAGAAAGAAACGAAATGTAAAGATACATAACCGAACCTGACCCTAACCCATGGTCACTAATTTTATATAATCTACGACAAATGGAAGAATGCAATTATTAATGACAAATATGAATTAGCAAAATGTTTTTCAGACAAGAAGAAAAAAACTTGGCCTTTTTTTTCTTTTTTACAAAAAATGCACTTTCCAAACCAATCATGAAAATGCAAGAAAGGAATTATTAATAATAAATAAAAACTTTTTCAAAATATATTTTAAGACAAAAAATAAGAAAAATTCTCGTCCGCTGGACAGGGATCGAACCCGGGTTTTTTATTTTGTGAGCCAGCGTTCTACCAATACGCCACGCAGGCAGCTGTATTTAGCCCCAAACCGCTTACATCAACTACTTCTGCCAAAATCACTTTGAACGCAGAATTTCTATTAAATTTCTATTTATTCTTACCGGTTGGGATTGGCGAATAAGCGCGTCGCCAGCAAGTGCAATTTACTTCCTTGAAAGATAGTTCTGAAATCTAGAATATATATCAATAACCCGCTGAGGGTAACGACTTTAATAGCTGAATTAACAACACATTTGTTATGGTCTGTGAAGCTAAATGGTCAGCATGTGAGACTCTCATTCGTAAGGTCTCTGGATCGATTCTACGAGCGACATCTCAAATATTTTCTTCTAGGAATTAAGCGCAGTAAATTCTAGAGGGAGCTAGAGGGGGCAGGGGGAGAGAAAAGCAGACTGTGTGGTTATAATAGGGATGTCAACGACTCGCTCGACTCGAGTCGAGTCCATGCTCAGTACCTACTCGAGTCAGTGGTCACAACTGCTCGAGTCGAGTCGAGTCGGCGCTCAGTAGCTGCTCGAGTCGAGTCGAGTCAGTACTCAGAACTGTTCGAGTCGAATCGAGTCAGTACTCAGAACTGCTCGAGTCGAGTCGAGTCGGAGCTCACTATATGCTGGAGTCGAGCCGACTCGACGCTCACTATGTGCTCGACTCGATGCTCAGAGAGACTCACGCTGCGAATCGGTTACAGTGAGTCGAACTCGAGCGTTAGACTCGCCCCTCGAGCAGAGCTTATTGCCATAACCTTCAGAAAAGGAGTCAGTGGACGATGTCATAATAATGCAGTTATCTTACCTCGGTTTTCTACTTGTTCAGTTATTCGAGAAAACTTAATTAAACGTAGAACAACAAATTACGTTGCAAAAGCGATCAATAAACTAACTTCACATCGATTATCACGCTTTCTAGTATCATTGTTTCCAAAGTTAGTTGGAAAGAAAAAGCAGATAGTGAAACTAAAGCAACTTAAAAATATAATAACTTTTTAAAGACATCCCCCAAAATAATCACGTTTCTATTTGAAAATCCATTAAAAATATCATCAAGTTTTTGTACAAAAATATCTCTCGGAAGGGAGAATTGGCAATATTTGTTTACTATTACAATCTTGTGATTCCTTCTACTCATTTCCACGCACATCGTCCACTTATCTACATATCGCAGGTACACCACAGACCTTATGTCTTTTTTAAGGACCATTAACGCCACCATTGGGCTGAGATCTTCAGGCAGTATTGTTACGGCATCCCGTGGCTTACCTATTAATTTACCCTTATATGTATAAGGTTCCAGCATACAGTACATACTATGTTCTCATCTTCTTTTTCACAATAGCGTCTAATTTCGGATGTTGCCAATTTGGATCTATCTAAATTAATTTGGACATCTTTAAACGTTACTAAGGTTGTCTTGTGTGGACACAGCAGGCAGGAAATTTCTCAGCTGGGTTAAAAGCTATTCTTCCGTACGCCATAACAACTGCCTGTATACATTATTCGTTTGAAAGGACTCATCTGGTTTGTTATGGTAGTAAGCCAACGTCTTACCGCTGCACCAAGTTAGTACCTGGCATTACTAGTTTGTATTTACAGTGCATGGGGTCGTCACCTGCTACTATGACGTCGCAGGCATGATGACTTCCAATCTTGCTACTATTTTCATCCTCAACTTTTGAGTGCGGGGCGTAAACATTTGTATGATGCCTTGTTGGTTAGTGGGCCATTGGTACGCCTCTGGCATGACTGTTTCTGTGTGATTTTAACTGAATTCTAAGAATATCAGTCGATACAGGTTCAAAAGGTACATCAAATGGAACAAGTAAAGCCCGCTTAGGGTAAACAATGTTTAAAAAAACTTCTAGAGCGTTGGTTAGAAATCGGAAAGTCCTGGGATCGATTCCAGCGGTCGACTCTTCTAACTGAGGTGTTACAAGATTTTTCCTCACCCATACCTAGCAAACGCTGTGATGGTACCTATAAATAGGCTCTGGCCGTCAACCTTCCAACACACTCTCCCAGCTCTATCCCGTGGCATTTTGTTACAACCACGCAATGTTTTCATGTTTCATTTTATAACGCACCTTGAAAATGTATATATTTCCACAACACAAGTACACTAATACCACTTACCAGAATTTCCAGCGAATTTGGCAGCCTTCTTAGCGTGCTCTCACGTACTTCCACTCAGAATTACACTGCCACCTGTTGTGTGTGTGCGAAAATATGAAGGGGTGACCATCATATGCGGAGTGACCATCATCGGTCACCTTACTCTACTGTTCTGCATAATTTCTAGAATGTAATTAAAATATCTCAGAAATGCTTTAGCATATTTTGACCAAGAACAAATACAAATCTGCTACAAAAGTTGGTATTCACTCACTAAACTCACTGAATGGAATCTCCGTGATAAACTGGGGAATTTCTCTCTGTAGTAGCATTTTAGGGGTTAAGCTACAGCTGAAATCGCCTAAAAGAAAATACTTCTGAACGTTTTATTTCCAAAGAATCACTGATGTTTACTACATTTCCCCAAGCTTCAGTTAATAGTGACTGAAGAGGGGGGGGGGGGCACTGGAGGTGCTAAGACTTTGAGCGGAGAGTCCTGGCCCCACCCCTTGGCGTAACAACTGTATGTATCTCAATATTTTTATAACTTTCTAGAACTGTCACCACTGTGATATTACTTTCGGACTTAATATTGGCCCAATTTATAAAGCTACGCAAGTTATAATATTCCTAACAACTACAACTAATCGGTAGTTATTTTGTCACTTCGTTTATTTTATGTACAAAAGAAAAAGAAAAATAATATATCACATTTTCTTTCAAAATATTTGGGAAATTGTGACGATTAGTGTCCTTGAAAAGTTGGTTTCCGATCCTTGGCACAGTTCTATGTGGTTTAACTCTGCCACTGCCACGCAATCTTCATAGAAATGAAGCGTTCACATTTCATGACTTTTTTGGATGAAGAAAATAGAATAAGTGAAACGTAATACAGTTCGTAATTTCTTCTGCCGACTAAATATAACGACTGACTGACGTATTATTACAATACGGATTCAACTTCCTTGGTATTATCACAGAAAGTATTTGGTACCTTAACTTAGGTTATTAACTTTTCTGTGGTATTACATTTTCGTTTTTATTCTTTAATTTATTTTTTAGCAGGTGTGTGTTCGCAATTAAGAAGAGCACGGTTTCGTCTGATCTTTGCCGCAGGTTTCCCGTATTCTTCCAAAGGCTATTTTAATGAGCGTCCTGACATTGATACATTCCAAGGGTTCGTCTAACTGTGGACATGATTGATCGTGAAATATTGTAAAGCTGAATCTCATTGTCTGCGTCGCTCCACAACTGATCCTCGTTCGCACTCAACACAACTCTAAAAGAGATTTTCGGATATAGTAAGATTACGTCCAACCTACCAAATAAATTATAGTCATTTTTTAAAAGAATGCGTGCGAAAGTGTTTTGCATATCATTTACTTTTCTTTGAGATTTGAAGTTAGCTCTTACTTAACTTCAGAACCTCACAATTTAAGTAATCTACAATTATAATAAATACAATTTTCATTCATTATATGAAATTAGAGTAAGGTATCTTAAGCTAGAAAACATTCAACTATTGTTGAATTTCTTCCGACTTGGAGTTTTACTTTCCTACTGCAAGAAGGTGCTGAATGGACTATATCAGTAAGATGCTTTAAAAAAAGTATTTCATAATCACTTAAGTAACTGATCGACGATAATTACAATTGGGCGTTTAGAGCAAGATAAATTGTATTGGCGTGATGTGTACAAAAAGGTTGTTTTTTTTATAACTCAATCAACATAACTCACTTCCGCTCCACTTTCGTCCTGGAATTAAATACTGGCGAGCTGTAACGTCTCCTCCCACACAGCAACACTCCATCACTACATTCCTTACCAGGAACATACTCTGGATATCCTCCTTTTTTACTAAATTTAGGTTGATTCCCGGTTATTTGTGAGTTTAGCATTGCTTATTTTCTCGTCGCGTGTCTACGGATTCAAGTCGCGTCGGAGTCTTTTCAACGGAGCGGTCCGAACCTACCTACCAACAACTGCCGCCTTTACAAGAAACCGTCAATAAGCTTATACTGAAGTCTACTAAAAAATTCGCTGTGAGAATTTACGTTCTATGGTCAAGTCGTATGTATACGAACTAGCTGCTCTTTTTAACTATAAGGTTCCAAAATCGAAGTTTCAATATTGCGTGCCGAAGCAGCTATCCAACATCAGTTGGACATCCCTTCAGTGAGACGTTCCTGAAGTTGCTCCCCCACTTTTGCGAAATTTAACCGAATTTACCACCTGGTTAGTGCACGTTGGTGCACTAAAAACTAACGTTAGTGCTATCATACTTTAGGAGTTATTAAAGATTTCTGGTGGGGTTTAATTTCATATGAAGCTAGCACGCACACACTAAGCACTAACGTTAGTGCTCAAATCCGCTATGATTTATTCAGGATTTTTGGTGGGGGTGAACTTCAGAAATATCCAATTACTAATGGACGTACAAACAAAAGGCAAGCAGCAATCGTTAGTGTATTGTTAGTGCACTAACACGCACTAAGCATTACCGTTAGTGCTAACATACGTTACGAGTTTTCCACGAATTTTGGTGCCAAACATTCTCGACACTCTAGCTTACTCCCTAATGGCCCTTATGACCGCAAGGACGGAAAGATTGAATGTATCATACGTTGTATGCTGCCTCATCACGCTAAAATGGCCAAACCGTTTGTTATGATCTTTTGCATATATTTTTTCACCAGATGGGTTTTGAAATTTTCCATCAATCTATTTTCCCCCTTCGGTGAACGGGCTTTCTATCTAGTTGTGGTATAAATATCTTGGATGAGTTCGTTAGCTAGGAATCAGATGAAAATTTTCCAAGTGGCGGCCCTCTGAACTTTTCAAAATTTCATAGATTCCACTACTAGCTGTTTGGAACAAAATTTTGCCCACTAACAATATATTTATTGTCTGACTATGAAAATCAGAATGCTCAATCAAATAATTTCAAAATGGCGGTTATTCGAACTTTTGGAAAATTTGAAATTTAAGCAATTATGAACCGATCGGAAGCAAACTTGGTACAAAAATGGGTATTTACAATACCTTAGTTGAGTATGGACATCAGCATGATAAAAAAAAAAATCAAAATGGTGGCCGTTGAAAATTTTCAAAGAAATTACATATATCTTGCGGCTCTATGCCAAAAGTTATATTTAATGTTGCATGTCTAGGTTGAACTGTAATTTGGTTGTACTGAAAGACGTTATGTGTAAAAAAATAAAATTTTATTTATTCATTTCTTTAGACTCTAATATAGACCTACGTTATATGACAGAAAGTTATTCAATGAACCCTAAAGTTTGACATCCTTAACACGAAATATGTTACTTCAAGTATTTTCCTAATAGTGTATACCAACAAACGTAACTCATATTGCAATACCTTTTAAATAACAATATACAATGACTATTATTATTAAGCCACAAACCCTGTTTAAACTCAAACGAGTTGAAATTCTGATCTTTTTTAAGAATACAATAAGGGATGCATTATAAAATAATATATTTTATTAAACATACGATATACCTTTGATGTTTGGAATTCAGTATAAAGGTCCAATGATTATTAATATGACCCAAATAAATTCTGAAGAGAAAAAATGAAATAATAATTTTCACTCAGAATTCAGTAAGAGACAGGCTAATTATAAAAAAAAATGTATTAGATCACAGATCCTACGGATATTATCCTACAGATGTTCAAAACTACTACTTTGTTCAATGATTCACACACAGGTACATCATGCGTGTGTGTACCAGGTGTGTAAATATGAAGCAGGAATATGTGCATAGCTGTCACTATGGTTACCGTAAAACTGCGTCCTTGGCGCCACTTGCTTGTTTTGACTGCTGATAACGATTTGCAACTCACAACCAGACAAGTTTCATGTCATAGTGTAGTGTTTAATAGCGTTGAACATGGCGCAACTTGTACCTACGATGTGCTGACAGCATTGACTTTTTGTTACCATTTGAAGAAAACTGCTGCAGAATCTCATCACATGCTTACGGTGATCATGCTCTTGATAAGTCACAGTGCTATGCGTGGTTTACAACATTTAAAAGTGGCGATTTTAACGTGAGAAATGAAGAACGTGGAAGACCACCGAAAATGTTTGCAGACAGCTAATTGCAAGTCGAATTGTGACTGGTGACAAAAAGTGGATCTATTTCGAGAATCCTAAGCGTAAAAGATATTGGGTAGCTCCAGGAGAACCGGCGACATCGACTGCAAGACCAAATCGCTATGGACGGAAGACAATGCTTTGTGCTTGGTGCAATAAGAAAGGAGTGATCTATTATGAACTGCTGAAACCTGGCGAAACCGTCAATACCCAACGTTACCGACAACAAATGATCGATTTGCATCAAGCTTTGCGTGAAAAACGACCAGAATATGAACAGAACAACATAAAGTGATTGTGCTTCACGATAATCCACCCTCCCACACAGCAAAACCGGTCAAGGAAACGATTGTGACGTTTGACTGAGAAATCCTTCCGCATGCGACTTACTCACCAGACTTGACGCCATCCAGTTTTCACTTATTTGCATCCATGGGACACACACTTGTTGACCAGTGCTTCACATCTTACGAAAATGGCTTGATGACTGGTTTGCAGCACAAGAGACACAGATTTTTTGGTCTGGCATCCACACATTGGCGGAACAATGGCAGAAATCTATCGCTAGCGATGGCCAATACTTCGAATAAAATAGTTCTTATCATTGTCATCCAATCACTGTGTCTTTTCTGTACATAAATTCCGGTTTCATATTTACGCACCTGGTATCTAATAATTAGAGAACGGATTTCTCTGTTCTTACCTTTTACGATCTAAAAACTTAAATGGGTCCTAAAGCCCATAAACCGCATTCGAAAATATAAATATACTTGTGTATCCTCAGGCACTTGACTGAAGTTCATTGTACATGAATTTATTTAATATATACTTGACTTTTACATTTCCACCTTATATTCACTTTTCTTAATATATATCACAAATATTTCGTTGTATTTATGTTTATTCAATAAATAGTGTAGTTTACTTACATTCAGTTATCATCTCGTATTTCAAATATTTGTGCTTCAGTTTCAGGCACTTGAAAGATATCCTAGTTCATTGAATAGTTTACTATTTCTTCCAACTTGGTTACCTTTTTCGACACGATTTAATACATATATTTCTGTGTTTTCAGGAACTTCATAGTGTACTTATTCAATGAATAGTTGACACTTTACTAAACATTTTCAACTTACATTCAGATTTCCTCTTGATTCTATAAAATTTTTATTTTTTCCATGAACTATTTATTCAGGTAATAGTTTACACTTTAATATTCACTTCTAGCTTATCTTGGTTTTACAAATATTTTTGTTAAATTTTCACGCACTTGAAAGAACTATTCAGTGAATAGTTCAAATTTTACTTACCTTCAGTTTTCTCCGCGATTTTACAAATATTTGTGTTGTTATCAGTTATTTGAAAGATGCATTGATTGTTACTAACTTACATTCAGTATTTTATTCCATTTTAGAAACATTTATTACTTTCAGGTAATTGGAAATGTGAATTGACAAATTCGGATCTCCAGTATACTTATTTGATTTCGATATTATGATCAGTTTGGCCATCCCTTCAGTGAATAGTTTGCACTTTGCTTACTTTGTTTTGTTCTCTATTTCACAAACATTTGTACTTTCATGCGCTTGTACCTGTAAAGAGTACTAATTGAGTGGTGTTTTCATAAAACTCGTTATGTACAAGTTTCTCAATTTTGAGATTATGATATTTCTTTATGTTTTGGGGTTCGTAGAATTGAATGGTGCTACCAAAATTGGTCTAAACGTAATAAAGGAATAGCAGTTATTTCGTTCATTCTAATTTTGATATCACCATTCAATTCTACGAAGTCGAAAACAAAGAAATGTCATCATCTCAATATTATGTAACTTGTAGATAACCAGTTTTGTGAAAACGCCCCTCAATTGTACCTCATATTTAATACATTTTCAATGCAGAACGGTCTTTTTGTTATAGAAGCTTTAAAATAAATTCTAAAATGGAGTTTAGGAATTCACAAATTTACTTTATTAGAACCTACTAACAAGGGAAGGGTTACTCAGATTACCTCGCAAATTTCGTACATAAGTAGGTCAGCAACAAAGAGATTACCACACCAAAAATTAGTTGCCAGTTTCAACTACAAGGTATTTGAATAGAAGGGTAAAGTTTTGACGCGGTCTATCTTTACAGTGCTTGTTCCGTAACGACTAAATATCTCGGTTAGAATGCGCTTTTTGAAAACTTGATACAGACAAAAGTTGCAGAAAATTAACAAAGCTATCGGATAAGCTAGCCAATCAAAATGTGTGGAGTCCTGTGTGTGCCCCATAGAGCCCAATTTTCACTTTTTAAATATCAACTTCCACTATTTATTGCAAATTTGTATCTACGAAAAAAAATAAACAAGAATATGTTCTACTCAAAGCTATAGAATGAGAGTCCTGGGCCCTACAGGACCGGAAAGCAGATTAATAGTGAGAAGTGGGTGAGAATGGTGAGAAGTGTTAAGGTTCTGGAACGGCTAAATATCTCGGTTACAATTTGCGCTTTTTGAAAATTTGAAAGAGGCAAAAGTTGCAGAAAATCAACAAAGCTATGGAACGTGCGGGTCACTGAAAATATGTGGCAACCAAACTTCAAATTTCGTACACAAGATAGTGCTGTTACCGCCCATAAAATTAATTTTATGTTATCTTTATCGTACACAAGTAAGTCAGCCCAAAGAGATTTCCACACGAAAAGCTGGACATGTTCTGATTTATTTTTCCGTAGATACAGAATCTGCAACAAAAAGTGGGGGTTCCTATTTAAAAATAAAATTTGGGCCGCATTTTGATTGCCTACCCCATTCGATAGCTCTGTTGGTTTTCTACAAACTTCGTTTCTTTGAAATTTTCAAAAATACTTATTTTAACCGAGATATTTAGCCGTTCCGGAACTTTAACACTTCTCACCCTTAATTTGCTTTCGGGCCCACGACTCATATCCTACAGTTTTGAGCAGGACATATTTTTATTAATTTTTCTCGTAGATACAGAATCTGCAATAAAAATCAGCAATCTGTAATCTACCTTAGGGGGTAAGTTAGAGTGTCGGGAATGTTGACACCAAAATTAAAGTATACTAACACTAACGTTAGTGATTAGTACGTTTTAGTGCACTAACGATTGGTGCTTGTCTTATGTTTGTACGTCCATTAGTATGGAATTTGATATTTCTGAAGTTGGTCTGACATTGCTGTTTGGGTTTGTCTATCTGAAATCCAGCATGGTTGCTTGACCTCTTTAAAATAATATATATATATATATATATATATATATATCCGGGAAACCGGGACAGGACCGGGAAACCGGGACTGTCGCCCCAAAAGGCTTCTGCCACTAACTGGGAGGAGACCCCTTAATTACTCTTGCTGAGACTTAAGGGAACCGACCGGGGTAGACGCCTAATGTCTAATCCATACGTTCACGTCGTGGGGCCTGTTAGTACCCAAGCAATTGCTTGGCGAACGAACATGGATGGGCTGCTCACCAACCCGCATTAGCTGACAGCGTGGTGAGTCAAATGTCAGCACCCCTCCTTTCTTTACATATGATGGTACAAGCAAGGAAACAGCCTCGGAGGTACCATTGCCCGGAGGACGGAATGCAGCTGGCAACGGCAGCGGTCAGTCCTGCAGGAAGTCAGAGGGTCAAAATGCCCGGGTTTGGACTGTAGACTGCCAGGACACCGACACGGCAACTCGAACGGACCTATACGTGGCGATCCTCAACTGTAAGTCACTTGCAGGAGAGGACAAATTAGAAGAATTCCAGAATGAACTTAAGAGGATTAAGTGGGACATCATAGGACTATCAGAAGTGTGGAGGAAGAATGAAGAACAGTTGGAACTACCGTCAGGGCACACGTTCTACTTCAAAGGAACAGAAAATGGAAAAGCGACAGGCGTTGGCTTTATAATTAATAAAGACCTGAAGTCACGAATCACAGAAATTGAAGGAATTTCAGATAGAATCGCACGGGTAGTAATAAAAATTAACAAGAGATACAGTATGGAAATTATACAAGTGTACGCTCCAACAACCTCGCACCCGGAGGAGGAAGTCGAAGACCTATACGAGGAGATCCAG